>JAPYZM010005298.1:0-15091 GCA_030522845.1 Psyttalia concolor
CACTCGCCAAAAACCTTTTTTTTTCACTTGTTACGAAATATACTATTTTAGATCGTGTGTGTATGTATGACATTGTTTCTTCGATCTATGTCGATTGTTCGGCAATGAATCGATGGAATTGAATTTGTTTTTTTTTTCAAATGTCGGTATTATTCAGCTCTATCCATAACCGTTGATTAAAATTCAATTGATCGATTGATTTATTTTTTATTTTTGAATTCTTTCAAAAATGTTTTTTTTTTTCATGATAACTAAAATAAAAGCGTTCGAAATGAATTCAATGACGGCTGAAATAATTTGTTCCTATGCCGCCTTGACCGAGTTCAAACATGAATGCGCTAGTAACAATTGTTATTTAAATTTTTTGGAATTTTTTTTTTATTTTAGTGATGATTTTGTAGATTAGACTTCAAATAGAGTCAATAACAGATTTAAATGGTCCTTTGGATACCAGCAAGTTAAAGTTGAAAGTTGGTGCTGATGACTGCATTCATCAATTTGCTTTTCATGAGGATATTTGGAAATTTTAGTTTTCATCAATTTTCTTTCCACTTCAAAATTGCATTTTTGATGACTTCTTCAAATGTGATGATTTGAATCTATTCAGTTGTGCATAAATATAATATTTTTAATGAAAGTCACTCTTTCCGTTCAACTTCAGAGTTGCATTTTTAATGACTTCTTCAAATGTGATGATTTGAGTCTATTCAGTTATGCATAAAATAGTATATTTCGTAACAAGTGAAAAAAAATGGTTTTTGGCGAGTGATATAATCCCACGAGTCAAAAAACACTTTTTTCACGTGTTACGAACAATATACAATATTTTTCATCTCAATGTGTCGAAAAAGCACTTTTCAGGCACTCGACGCGAAGCGGAGAGTGACTGAAAAGTTACTTTTCCGACACAGCGTGATGAAATAGTACATTTCATGCCTGAGCCTTGGAAAACAGCTCATCGTCTCCCACGTGCAAAATTGCCTTCCGAGGCGAAGGCGAGGATGGCAAGCACGTGGGAGAGGGTGATATGCTTTCCATGGTGAGGCGCGGATATTTTTTTCGTGACGTGGGACCTGGGAAACGCCAATTTCGTGGTGCGCAAAAAATTTACGGGAATTAACTCGAAATTTCAGTTTTTGTGGAAAAAAACTCTGGCTTGGAAGATTCAAATTGATTTCATTATTAATAATGGGAATTATTGACTTCACATCAGTTGAATAAATGGGAGAAACGAATCGACACAATGAATTGAGAAGAAAATTATGCAGTTCGATGAAACGAAAAAAATATGACGACAGTACAGCCAATAGAGATAATAATATATGAAGTCACTATTCGAAAGTATATTGCTAATTTAACAGCGAAGAAAACTATCCTATATCCGACGACAGAGCAATTTTCCATGTTTTTTACAGAACTTCCATCCGGAAGCGACACTTTATTTTTTGGAAATTATCAATTGTCAATGGACTTGTCACATAATCTATCGGCCATTGGATTTTTAATTTAAAAAAAATATTATTTTCAGAGTCAAGAAGGACTCGAGCCATCCCGACAGCGATGGTTTTTCGGTGGCAAACTTCTCGGTGACAAAATGCACATCGAGGAAGCAAAGGTCCAGCCGGGTTACGTAGTCCAGGTAATCGTAAACTCGGAAAAAATCGACGAAAGTCCATCGAAGACAAGCTGAAGAGATCCCCGAGGATCTCAAACGTCAAAAAGAACACCTTTTTCATATCTCTTTGAATAATCTGCGACAGTAATAATCAGTGACAAAATGAATACCTTCTTCACAACTTCACATTTGTTTTTTAATGAGGTGTAAAACTTGCAGAAGTACGTGGACATGTCACAATGAACTCGAATTGTACAGTAAGATTTGACTGACGGTGTAAGCTTATTTCTTTAAACGATAAGAGGTTAATAAAATTATTGAAGCTTTTGTACTGTCAAGGAGAATTTATCGTCTTTAAGCTTTGATATCGTTGATGCCTAAGTCGATTCCTGAAAACGTATGCCTAAATGCAGGTCAAGGGGAAGATCACGTGTGTGAACATATATTTTTCTTGTAGATGGGGCTAATTTTTTGCATTTTTTTTTTGAGAACTGATGAGTTTGGAAAATGAGGAAAATCAATGAGTAATGAACTTGTCATTCGCTGAAATTCTAGAGCTTTGCCATAAAATGTTCGAGAAAACAAGCAATCGTCAATAGATTGAGATTTATTTATTTTGATTCCTCTCTTTCTTTCCCCGAACTCTTCTATTTTGTATTAGATTCTGTAATAAAAAGGTCGTTTGCCAATTTATTTACAGTAACTCTGCTGCATCAATTCTTCTCAAATAGAATTTCCTGAGCACGCGCTAGAAATTTCCATTCAATTTTGGATGTGGAAAATATTCGTAGTAAATTGTAGTATTCTTATTACAAAATTGTCAATTCCTCTAGTTTTTCAACAGACCATTTTCAATTCAACTTTTTCTTGAGTCACTAAAGCTGAATAGATTATAATTTTTTCATGCGCAGCCCTAGAATTTTAACGGAATCATTTGATATCCAAAAATGACAACAAAAATGAAAAAATGAATCACTCGAATTCTTTTCTTTCCTTTCGCAAAAATTAATCAATGGTTATCTCAATATATAACCATTTACGTATACTGCGTGTGTATATACCGTTCGTAATCTCTTCATTGCTTACGTAGATATATATCATGTATAGAAAATTATTTGTACACAATTCTACACACGCGTACATAACTTCGTATTCGTTTTTTAATCGAGTGTCCTCGTGATGAAAAAAAATGACGATGGGATGCGAATTATTGACAAAATTTTAGCACAAACAGAGGGAGTAAATTATTTTCGTCAAGAAAATTAACTCGATACAAGAAAGTATTGTCTTGTCAATTTTTTAAGTCGTAAAATTTGATAAATGATTTTTTTCTCACACTGAGAGAATTATCTTTTCACGAGATGAGATTCTCCTGTCTTGAAAATATTTCCAAGAGTTAGCATAAGTTCTCCCATGAATTAATACAGTTTGTGTTGTATTTCGACCTCTGTTGCCGCAAGGTTAACGCAAAATCGGTGGAATGTTGGCTCAGTGTTGGTTTAATGTTGGCGCAAGCTCGGCTCTGTAGATGTAAAAAAAAATATTGTTAGCGCTAAATCAATCGGTTTGTTTTTCTTTTGCGATTCTGGCGCTCTGAAAGCATTTTGAAATATTCCGGAACCCAAAATAAGCCTAACGCAAAAAATCTAATTAAAAATTTGGGGATTTGTGTTCTCGTGGCGAAGCACAAATTTCCGGTTAATGTAAAGGACACGAATTTATGAAATCGACATTATTTCTAGTCTTGAAAACACTTGAAAATTCTCTCCGGCCGTGAGAATCTCACTCTCTTGAAAACATTTTGTCTTCCTGTGGGGGACTTAAATTATTCATCAGGGAATTTTACAATTTTATGCCATAGGTGCCCGTAATCACGCGATTCTAACCTCGCTTCGCTCGGTTAAATCGCGGATTACGGGCACAATGACATAAAATATTGTATGCGGCTCGTGTTACAACCTCCCACGAGCCAAAAACACCATTACGCACATGTTGCATAATATACTATTTTTAGATTGACAAGAGAACGCTCTCCGTAAATTATTCTCTCTGTGCAGATATTATCAAATTTATCGAGCGGATGAAAAATGTGGACATGATGAGAGTGTGACATCACGCCTGTGTAGTCGATGAATTTATTGATTCGCTTTCTGGTCAATCTTAACTCAGTGCTTCATGCTTAATCCGTTATTATTATTGTGTCGTGCGTACATATATTATTTTGTTCTTTCATTGACACGATGGTTTTCAATTGGGAAAGTTGATTGTTGAGGGGGATGCGGTTAACATCTCGAAAAAAAATCTGGTGAAAGTGCGAAACGTCATAAATTCATAGATTTTTTTGGAAAATATTTTACTGAACGTTAATTATTTCGGTTACGAACGATTTTCGGAAGAAATGGAATAAGATCATTTTTACGGAGAATTTTCAGAGCTACAAAAAACGTCTCGGACATTTTGCTGGAAAGCTGTGTAGTATGGAGATAATTACAAACATAATGGATGAAAACCCCCATTTTTTCAGTTACGTGATTTGGAAAATTCATTAATTATCTCTTTAGAGAGTCACTCCAGCAGAAAAGACCAGTAATACATTTTTCGAGAGAATTATCTTCACTCAACAACGATCTTCTGACTTTCTCTTCTAAAATGCTTTGTTCTTCATATAAATTCCCTAGAATGCAGTGACAAAATGAACCGAGCTGCCTCTCCTTCCAAAATTTGGAATTCTTTCGATAATAAATATCTAAAAAAAAGTTCTACGAGGAATTTTGTAATCTCATGATACTTCCCTCGGAAACCACTTCCGGGATAAATACAATGACCTGAATTATCGAATGAATTAATTACGTTTCACCACTTCCCCCCCAAATGTTGAAAAAAAAAAACAAATTCCAAAATGTTATTTACTTCAACAACGATTTTCCCAATCAATTCCATATTTCACCTAGAGAATGAAGATAAATCTCCGAAGGGACGTGGAAAAACTGTAAAAATTAGTGACGAGATACGAATGACGCATTTATTTATAATCTAAATAAACTTTCAAGATGAGTAAGGAAATTTTTTTAGTACCAGACTGATTGTACCAGTAGATCCCCCCGGTGAGTTCTCAATGTGTCGCAATCGCTAATAGAGAACTTGCGTATATAACAAAAATATTTATCAGAAATTCAGGACCAAATGCAATGACTTATCATCAATCCACGATTAACAATAACATTTTGATCATTTTCAAATTGAGTTTCAATAATTTCCGTAATTTTTGCCCCTCAATTATTACAAATTTTGAGGATTTAATGGACAAAAAAAAAAAAATTCTCAAGTGGAGATTTTGAAAATATTCAATGAAGACAAAAATTCCAAGTTAAAATTATCACAAATCAAACATTGAAAATTTTCAATTGGGCCTTTGACCTCAGAAAAAATGCACATCGAAAGAACTGAGCTCCATGTAAGTTCCTCATTATCTCAAGTTCAAAGGCTTCAATTACAATTTGAACATGAAATACTCGTAAATTACTCACCAGGGTGATTTACTCCGGTTCGAAAAAAAAAAAAATCCATACAATATAAATATGAACTATAAAATATATGTGAATAATAAGAAGAAAAATAAAATACGATAAACCGTGTCGTGTGTATATACGAAGAGAAAATGGCTACAATAATTAATTAATCAATTAATAAAAGTGCAATTTGAGGTGTAGAGTGAGGGGGAGGCGATAAGTAGGGAGATAAATTGCTTTAATTAAATGATGAATAATGCAACACTACTAATATTTAATAGTCACGGACCAATGTGTATGAGGCTGCACGTTTTGAGATGAATTAAAATTTGTATAAAGGGTGACTGATTGGAAAACGACTGCCACATATTTTTAAACAGTGCGATACTTTCAGCAAATCAAAATAAAGTGATAAATTAAGGAATTATGAGAAAATAAAGAAAAAAAAATACATAATTTAACGCGTTACTTAACGATGTTAATTCAAGATTATCGAGACAATTTTTTTTTCTCTGATAGGTAGAGGAATAATAATGAGCAGGGTTTAATAATTTTTTAAATGCAGAATCAAACATTTCACGAGGCGGGTCATTTACTGAGAAATGTCCATGAGGTCTAATCCAATCAAGTCTGATCCAGGGAGAGATAATAATGAGAAGATACGAGATATCGAGATAAAACAGCTGCTGTTGTGAAATTTTTCATGAGAAATGACATCAATTAAACAAGGATATAAAATCACGAATATCAAAAAGTTCAATAACTGTTTGAATTAAATAAAAGAGCATTTCTCTGACTGTAATCGATAACTAGAATTTTTTGACGATCAATTTTACATTGAAATCAAGTAGGAATATATTTTTAGAAACAATTTCACTGCAATAACTGTTCTCCTCGGATATTTCCGGCTTTCTCAATGTTTTTCAAGTGCATTGAATCACAATTTTTTCCACTGGATTTCAGTTTAACATTATCAACGATAAATCACGAATGGTTACAATAATTCTACATAAAAAGAACCAGAAAAAAAAACAACAGTTTCGACCAACAACTTCATTTCCTCTCATCTATCTTTAATTTAACAAATTTAATGACTGTAATTTTAACGTTTGTAAGCAATTAATCATTGTTATAAGGCAGAGACACATTGTCGAAATAAACGAGCATAATGTTGTGAATTTATTACTTCTCGTTATTCATAAATCAATAGATTTTATTTTTAATTTAATGTCCAAGTTCAAGTTGATTGATTTACATTTTATGTACAAGCTATTATCACTGGATAAAATTATTTGGGGAGTTTGCGAATGTGTTTGAGCTCGTGGCAGAGCCACAAGGCTGTGCTGAGGAGGATCATGCTTCCGGATTGGTGACAAGCAGCCAGAGAGACTGGCACGTGATGAACGAGGGTTGAAATTCCTAGGATTACTTGGAGATATCCTGCAGCCAGAACCACCAGAACTGCTGTTGATGCGCGTCCTGGCAGTTTTATTTTTCGTGCTTTGAAAGCCATCACAGTAATTAACGTCAATGTCGTTACACCCTGCAAACAACATCCATTTTTTAAATAATAATAATAACAATAGAAAAACATAAGAAGTTCGACTGTTCTTCATTTGGCTACTTCTTAGTTTTTCGTTTTTTTGCGAAATACGAAAATACGTATCCATTACTTTCTCTCCAATTTTTGTATTTGACCGTTTTTCTTTTGTCTTTTTTAAAACTACGACTGTTCATTAATGGACTAGAAGTTCTTAATTTTTCGTCTTTTGTAAGATAAAAAAATATCCAAAGTATTCAACATTTTCCCCCAATTTTGGTATTGTATCTTTTTTCCAGTAAAACAAATCCACGTGAAGAGCTCTAGCCTCTATGAATTTTTCCTCTACCTCAGCTTCTCTAGAATATAATGTCAGGTAAAATGGAACCTAGAACTTGAGTCCAGTCTAATTTTGTAAAAAAAAAAACGCTCGCTAATATTTTATCTTTCGAATGATTTAAAGCCTTGGAAAACCTATTTTCGATTTTTTACGTTCGCCTGCAGTATTTTTACATTGAAGAATGGAATTCATGTATAGTTCCCTATTCTTGCGCTGTCACAACCATTGGTATCGGAGATTGTTCTCAACATAAGTTTTATAAGAAATTTTTACTGAAAAAAATGGATAGTCCAGACCGGGATTCAACCCCAGAACCTTCCGATTATGCATCAGGTTAAAAAAAAAAACAATTCTACTCACAAGGACTCGGTGATCCCACTGAACAGTGGTTGGATTCTCCGTGAAGTTCTTCAAGGTAGGGGACATCTCCAGAAGTTCGCGGGGTATGAACCTCTTCCCCATCCTCGGGAATTCGTTGTAAATCAGTCCAGCATCGAGACCAGCCACAAAAGCCCCGGAGATAGCAGTGAGAAAGACGAGAGCTTTGGTCCCATGTGCTAGCCTCTTGAAACTGATCAGACTCTTGCTGTGTGTGTGATTCAACATCTTCTTCCCAAACCAATCGATGGGCATTTGTTTGGCGGGCAACAGGTGGTCAAGAGCACTGTACAAGAATCCAGCGTACAGGATGAATGCCAGACCGAGATGACTAGCCAATCGATACTGGGAGACCCTGGGGACGTCCGAGGGTCCCTGAAACCTGTCCTCAAGTCCTGATTTCACCATGTACCAGCCCATGAGGCCCTGAGCGCCGATCAGCGAGCCCAGGGCCAAAATTCTGGGCTTCATTCCCGGCTTCAGATAGCCCTTGTACCAGAAATAACCAGCTGGCACCAGAAATGCTGCCCCTATCAGTCTACCCCACATCCGATGGACGTACTCCATCCACCAGATTTTTTTGAACTCTTCGAGGGTCATGTTGTGATTCATTCTGAGAGAAAAATAAGAGAAAAATATTGAAGAACTCTTTTTTTTATAAATGATCGGATTCCAAACTAAATTCAATAGTAGCAAAACACACAAAACATTCAAATAAATAATAACAAATAATTTCCTTGAACGTTAGTCTGTTGAAGTTATTCAGTGCCTGACTACACAAAAAAAAATTTTGTTATATTAAATACCACTTGCAGTTTATATTCCGGATATTGTTTATATTTTTCAAACTCCTCAACCCATTGACCCTCGGACACTGGCATTTTCTCGCCCAGTAATTTCCACGTTACCATGGACAACCCGGACTCAGTCAGCCTTGTAATTCCACCTGAATCATCGAGAGGTTTCACCGAAATTAATAGAATCCATCAATTGCTCAAAGTCCTTTAATCCATAAATAACAATTTACAATAATTAACGATCTTTCGTTATTCTCTGAGTTTAATCATCTAATCTGAAGGAAATCTCCGAATAAAGAGTAAACAATTCTCAATCTTCAGTGGTTCCAACTCACAATAAATATTGCATTAATAATTGAACAGATCTCATCACCAAATTGACACATTTATTCATCTTTTTATTGTCCCCTGAATTCGAGATCAGCCAATGAAAAACAAAATGTTCACTATTTGCCCCAAGTTTTATCGACAATTTCCCTCACGATTTTTTTTACAGATCCATAAACGCATGAATAAATAGCAATACCTAGAGCTACAGCAACAAAAACCATTCCACTGCACGTGAAAAGCCACGCGCCAACGAGCCTGTTTGTTTTTTTATTTACAGCTGATGCAAATCTGAAGGTGATTGCTCCGGACTGAGTGGTTAGACCAGGAGTCGATCTCCATTTGCTGGAGGTCTCTCGGAGAATTCTCAGGAAATCCCTCGGTTTCTTTTGGAGGGGACTGTGAAATGTTCTATGGCTGGCTAGCGATACATTTGCAAACTGGGCTCTTGGTAATCCTCTGGTGCACAATCTCGAGACACTCAACATCCTAAAATCAATGATTACTGTTTTTTTGTTGATTTCGCGTATGAATAGGCTCACAAGAAAATCCTAGCGCATTCGTTAGACGATTCCACTGGATTTCTACTGGAGTTTCGATTGAAATATTCAATAGAAAGTATTCGCTGAAAAAAATCATCCAATTATGTTTTCTGCAGAATTCATTCTATTGACGAATTTCTATCCAATTCCTTTGACTAAAAATTAAGGTTTTAGTGTACAGAGAATAAGTCTAATAACGATTTTAATTAACAAATTATTAAACTGAGATGTTTTTTATCAAAATTTCTCGAATCAATTTTCCGAAGTGTTTTTGTTTTATTTTTTTTTATGAAAAAGGAATAAAAATAATGTAAAAACAGAAAAAAAATTCTCAATTTAATGGTCAATAAACTGAGTATGGTGATGAATTAAAAATAATAATCCATATTCTGCTTACGTATTTACCTGACGTCGTAGATTTTCGATAGATATTTACAAATCGTCCTAACCTCAATATCCTAGCGAGAAATTTGTCTTCAAAACAATTAAGCTACCTGCAAGTGATTATTAAGAGGAATTAACGGTTTGCTAATGCCAATCACTCCGTCATCAAAGGTAATTATAACTGAATTATACGTCGTGAGGACACACCGTCTGAAAATGATCGAAGAACCCCGGCTGCGAGCGGGGGTGGACCAAATTCCGCACCTCCAGCGATTGAAATTCGAGTTGATGTCCCGTTTTTCCCCGTAAAATTTAATGTTCCCCACTTTTTTCGGGATTTCGGACGAGCTCGCGCGTGAAAAAGTCGGTAATTAACGCACAATTAGCGGAAAATCAAGGCGGCGTGAATGCTCTCGTGTCTCGCAGCGAGACGTAAAATTCGAATGAAAACACTTCGTGTTTTGTGTGTGTGAAAAGTACGTGTGAAGTGTCTATGTGAGCACAATGCGGCACATCTGCCAATCAGAGCAATTGCAGCATTAGCACTTTTTTTTACATTTTTCCGGTGATTATTTTTCTCAGTTGGTTTTCGGACAAACAGAGCGCAATATTCGAGGCGATGAAATAGAATTATTTCAGAAATTTCTTAAAAATATTCTGCGTAAGGGTTGACAAAAGTCAAATATTCTCAACATTGTTAAAAAATTAGTGGTCTGCAAGTTTTTTTGGAGAAATATTTATGAAGAAATCCATGATAATATGGTGCTGAGGACAAGAACAGTGAAGAACAGCTGTAGAATATTTGAAATTCCACCAATCCAGTGTGGGCTACGCCCCTTCGCTTACTTCGCTCACTAATCGCGGACAGATCCCGTCCTTTCCCGCTTCGCCCCGCCTTCATGTTGATAAATATTGTTAAATAATAAACTTAGTTCATACAGTGCAATGCAAAATAATTACCCAATAAAATTGGGAAATCTGAATTGATAGGCAAGCAGTTTTTTCGGAAAATATTTATGAATCAATCGAGGATCATGTGCAGCTGATGACAGGAGCAGCGCAGAACAGCTGTGAAATATTTGAAACTCACGAGCCACACACCGTGCTCACTTCGCTCACCAACTCGAGGCGGGCCACGCCCCTTCGTGTGCTTCACTCGCCAATCCCGGACATGCCACGCCCCGCTCCCAACTTTCCTGTAGGGATTTGAGTAAAAAAAATTAAATAGTAAACTTATTCCACACAATGTAATGCAAATAATTACTCAGAAAAATTGAGATATCTAAATTGATGGATCAGAAGTTGAGCAAATATTTATCAATGAATCGATGACAATGTGCACCTGAGGACAGGGACAGCGCAAAGCAGCTGTAGAACATTCAAAGCTCGCGAGCCACACCCCTTGCTCGCTTCGCTCACCAACCGCAGGCGGTTCGCGCCCCGGTCCCAACTTTCTAGTAGGGACTTTGACAAATATTGTTAAATAATAAACTTATTCCACACAATGTAATGCAAAATAATTAGTCAGAAAAATTGAGACATCTAAATTGATGGATCCGAAGTTATTTGAGCAAATAGTTATCAATGACTCGATGACAATGTGCAGCTGAGGATAGGAACAGCGCAAAACAATTGTAGAACACTTTAAACTCACGAGCCACACCCCTTGCTCGTTTCGCTCACCAACCCGGGGTGGGTCACGCCCCACTCCCAACTTTCTTGTAGGGATTGTGACACTTATTGTTAAATAATAATCTTATTTCACCCAATGTAATGCTACATACTTATTTTAAAAAATTGAGAAATCTGAATTGATAGACAGGTAGTTTTTTCGGAAAATATTTATCAATGAATCGATGATGATGTGCAACTGAGGAGAGGGATACAGTGCAAAGCAGCTGTAGAACATTTAAACCTCGCGAGCCACGCCCCTTGCTCGCTTCGCTCACCAACCCCAGGTGGTTCCCGCCCCGGTCCCAACTTTCTACTAGGGACTTTGACAATTATTGTTAAATAATGAACTTGTGCCATACAATGTAATACTAAATAATTGCAAAAAAAAATTGAGAAATCCAAATTGATGGATAGTATTGGATTATGGGTTAAATGAGCAAACACTTTTATTAAAATTTTAGCCACTTTATTTGAGAAACTGTACCAGTCAGAAGGTACTATGCAGAGTGATAATCTATACAAGACTAATTTTTACTTGCGGGCAAGACCCAAAATGTACAACTACTGAGGGTAATAAACCCCCACTCCCTGAAGTATTTTCTCCTCGCCTTTCCTAGTTGACCTTTCTGGTCACCACATGGATCCAGGGTAAAAACCCAATAAATATAGGCTCATCGAGGAGAACATATTTCTGGACCCTATCCCCATTACAAGGGATTAAAAAGGGTCCTAGTGCAGTAAAATAATAAAACAATCTTTCTAGAATGGATATATAAAATTAAACGAGAAGAGTGAATATTTTATTTGGACTTGGGGAATCCCAAAAACCAACAGATAGGAAGTCGTTTTAGCGAATATTTAACAATGAATCAATGATAATGTGCAGCTGAGGATACGAACACGGCAAAACAGCTGTAGAACATTTGAAACTCGCGAGCTACGCCCCTTGCTCGCTTCGCTCACCAACCCCAGGCGGTTCGCGCTCCGGTCCCCACTTTCTAGTAGAGATTTGGACACTTATTGTTAAATAATAATCTTATTTCACCCAATGTACTGCCAAATAATAATTTTTAAAAGATTTAGAAATCTGAATCGATGGACGGGAATGAGTGAATAGAAATCCCAGGGATCGCATGGATTCATGGAAACCAGTTTCGATGATAATGAAAGTGGAAAGAGAGAATGGGCCGGCGTGTGGCCCAGAAATATGGTTAATCAATTAACGAGTTGAGTCAGTTTCACTCATATCAAGCCCTGCCAGCGTTCAGTCACTTCAGTCTTAACTGAGTCACGAACCCCAGAATAGCGGCAGTATAAAAAATTCACAGACTATAGGAAAATTTCCAAGTTCAGTGGATACTCACTATACAAATCCCAATGAGTAAGGGTGAGTACGAGAGTGCTGGTTTAGCGTTAACTGAGGTTTAGCTAACTTGAACTTTGGAGTTTAACTTTGAAATTAACGTTGGATGGTTCGGATACAGTTAACGCTAAACCAGCACTCTCGTACTCACCCTAACTCAAATGAAGTGTTTTATTTGAATCGTAAAGTGGGCTTATCTCTCGTTCCACTTCTCCATCCCGCATTCCACGAATTGAAACGCGAGAAGACATCCCGCCAGTGGGGATTTCGCTGGGGCTCCCAGTGAAAACTCGCTCTGAAGAATCATGAAAGCACAACACATCCAACTGTCCACCACCTAAACCACCTCGATGACCCAGAATGCAGGTGGACTTGTCTCGGTTGTTGTTGCGCCGAGCTAGGAGGAAAAAGTCCATCGAACGCGCTGTGAATATTATCTCTACCACTCCGTGTACGTGGTTTAGGTGCAATGCAGAGGCGAGGCAACGTGCTCACTCTATGACGTTACGAGTCAGGCATTCACCGGCGAAACAGTTATGATACGTGTAATTAACTCGGTATTGGTATTGGTATTTCGGTGCGGAAGTCGTTGAATCTCGCTCGACAATTTCTTTATTTATTTATTTTTTTCTTTGCTTTTGTTGAACACTTGAATTTTTTGTCGAAGGTGTGAACAATGCCTGACGTTATTGAACAGAAAATTAAACAAGTTCTCGGGGGATTGAGCCTTGCTGACAGCGATGATCTCTGTGATTTCACTCTTGTTGAGCAGAATGAGGCGATTGGTATGTGGAAACGTGTTTTATTGTTTATGGAAATTCAGAGGGAGTTGGGGATAAATTGTCAATTATCGTTTGGTTTTTCCCGATTTTGGAGAGGATTTGGAGCGTTTTCAGGGGATTCCGTGAGATATTTTCCATAGAATCGTAGAATTACAATCAATTGTTTCATTATATTTATCATTTAGTTTGATGAAGAAAATTGAACTATATCAGAACTTGGAAAATATAGAACAAGTTAGAAAATCTAAGCCCAGAAGTGGAACCAAAAAATAAAATTCTATTGAGCTTCATACGGAGTATCTCAGAGTGTCATTATGAATTACTCGTACGATTTGACATTTTCTCACCAATCGCCAAGAAAATATAATCCTACACTGAGAAAAGTAAAGATTTCTCCAAGAATTTTTGTATCAATTCCAAAACCACAGATAATTTAGTGTCAACAAGGGTGTGCTTCCTCAAATTAAGTCAGGTTTGATAAAATCCAAGATATTCTAATAAAAAAATGCACCAGACTCGTTTCAAGAAGTCGTTGTCTTCTTGTGCTCCAATTGTTCCCCAGTTTCCGGACGATTATAAATTTTGTTGACAAAAGATGTCTTTTGTCGACAAGAGCTGTCTTATCCCAGATCAACATATTCATTTTGTGGGAATGTCTGAGCCTCGAATTTCTTCACAAGAGTCAAGACACCGAGAGAATTTTTTGTTTTTGGAAAAAGACCTTCGCTTCCCTCGTGGCCCTTATGACTCAAAAATTGACAAGAAATTATCGACTCACGTTTTCTACTGATTCCAAAGACAAAGATAATTTATTTATAACAAGACCATGATTTCCCAAATTAATTAAGTAATTAATTATTAATTACTAATTAATTCAATTGCTCTCCATTTTTCGGAGAAGCTTAAATCTTCTTGACGAAAAGTTTCTGACCTCCGAGTAAGATCCCAATTTTTGCGCCCCAAACGTCGTCACGAGAGTGAAGACATTTGGGAAGAAATACATTTCTCGAAAAAACGATTTTTCTTTCAGTGAACCATTCAATTTTTCCACGAACTAGTTTTCCAAAAACTTTTTATACAGAGGCTCGAGGTATTCAGCCGACAGCGAGTTCCAACTACGTTCCAATATGTCAGAAGACTGTGACGTACATAGTAGCAGCAGTCCTCATAAACGAGGACGAGGAAGTGCTGATGATCCAGGAGGCGAAGGCCTCGTGCGCTGGGAAGTGGTATCTGCCAGCGGGACGAGTGGAGCCCAACGAGAATCTCTACGATGCTGTGAAACGGGAGGTCCTTGAGGAGACCGGGCTCTCGATGGAGCCAAAATCCCTGATCATGGTGGAGTGCGCCAGTGGATCCTGGTTCAGGTTTGTCATGACCGGAGAAGTCACTGGAGGAACTCTCAAAACTCCAGATCAGGCCAATGCCGAGTCCCTCCAGGCGAGTTGGGTGAAGAACGTGGAGGACCTGTCTCTGAGGTCCGCTGATATCCTTCCACTCATCCAGAAAGGACGGGACTATAGCAAGGGCGTCAATCCACCCTGGCACAGTCCCATCTTGCCAGCTGAGAAGTCCAGGGAGAAACTCTTTCTCAGGCTCATTGTTTGCATCAAGAGGAAAGCCACGTAAGTCATCAATTCTCACGCAATTCAAAGAATTTTTATATTTTTTATAAAAAAAAGTCGATTTTTATAAGGCCCGGGTGTACCTCCAGCGGCTCCAGCCGAACATTATCTAGATTGTTTTTATTTTGATTTTTTAAGCTACAATTCCTCTATTTGGAAACTCATTTTTTGTAGTGAGTAGAGCCCGGAGAATTATAAATATATATTTCGCGGTA
>JAPYZM010005302.1:0-11508 GCA_030522845.1 Psyttalia concolor
CCGAGGAGCCAGCGCCGGCCATCGGGGCTTTCACCCGATAGGAGCCGACGGCGGGATTTTCCTTATGAGGTGTGCCCGCGTGGGATAATGTAGTGTTCTTATCACTTATCATCATTATTTGTAGGGCTGTTGTAGGGAGCCCACCCTGAACATCACTTGTTTAGGAGTTGTATTTCTCCGTGAGTTTTTGTCCGCGGGAGCTATTTTATTTCACTCCTACCTTCAGGCAACGAGCCTGCGAGCATTCCTCCATCCGCAACCTAAGGACGCGCCACGTAGCAGTATCACACATGCTTCTGCTTCCTAACGCCGGTTCGTGGTGTGTGTGTGTGTGTATGCGTGTGTGTGTGTGTGTGTGTGTGTGTATGTGTGTGTGTGTGTGTGCGGGTGTTGGGAGAATGCTTTTACGGACGACCACTTCAGGGAGGAACAAGTGTTTCCTCCGTCGAGTGAGTGTAGTACAATGGACAATGGCTGTCAATACCCACTAAACTCCAGTCAGACAAAATTTTCACACACTTTTCAGCCCCTCGCGGCACCACCGCAAAGTATTACTTCGTGAGGGAGGTTTCTAGCTAGTTGCTCTTCCGTCTTTTCCGTCCCTTGTTCGGCTTCCTACCCTGCAAAGATGTCAAATGCCATTTGGCGGTTCCAAAACAGATTTCTCACCTACGCTGCAGACTTGCGCGTGGCGTTCCTCATTTCTGAGCTCCATGACAATTGTCGTGAAGTCGCTCGTTGCGCCCCAGGCGGCCTTGGAAGATAGCATTACATCTACCAAGTTCTCAGGTATGACTGTTCCTCCCAAAATGGACTCCCAATCACTCCTGACATCATTGAAGCGAGAGCATCCAAAGAACACATACTCTGCATTCTCGTCAACTCCTCTGCAGCTGGGGCACTCCGATGAATCTTCATGTTTATATTTATGATGATATGATCGGAAGCACCCATGTCCTGAGAGCATCTGTGTGAAGTAGTAATTGACCTCTCCATGAGTTCGCTATACCCAAGTAGCCACCTGGGAGATCAGGCGATGGGTCGATCGCCCTTTCGTTGAAGTGTCCCACTGCTGTTGCCACTGCAGCAGGCTGTTCCGTTCCTCTTCTGCACCGAGCTCCACTCCACTCATTTCTTGGTACTTCCTCCGCTGATACAGTGACCGCCGTTCTTTCGCCAATATTTCTATGGGCAGCATCCCAGTGATCAGGCACACTGCGTCCTCGGACACCGTATGGTAACTCGCAGAGCACTTAGTCGGTAGACTGAGGCAACCTACCGTCGAGTACTCTGTAGTCGCAATGCATACATCCAAATGCCAATGGCGTAGGTAAGCACAGATACGATCACGAATGACAGCAGGGCTCGTCTCCATTGCTTGGGGCCTCCTATATTGGGCATGAGGCGTAACAAGGCAGATGAAATTCCAGATGCCTTGGGACCTACACACTCCGCTTGCTGTTTGAAGTTTAGCCGCGCATCAAGTTTTAACGCGATGTTCGGGATTCCATCCAGCCCAGGAGCTTTGGAGTTTTCCTCTGGTGATCTCCGGGACATTTTCTCCTTCCTGTTGGTCATCGTTGTGGCGAAATTCCGATTGACTTTGGAACAACGTACCCATAATTCTTTTCAGGAGCACCGGGCACGATGGTGGTGGCATCGATTGGCTCCTGAGTCGTGTCATCACCACCTGTTAGGGTCTCCCCTATCGATCGTCTTGTAGTTCAGATAAGAGTTCCCTCCAACACTGTCTCTTGCTGCGACTGATGGCTTTGCTGATCTTTCACCGTGCCTTCTTGTACTTCATCTCTAACTCCTTAAAGTTAGGACTTATCCGGCCCCGCTGAGATGATCTCCTAGCTGTGTTGCACTCTTTCCGCAGCACAGCGATGGTATCATTCCGTCAATACACCGGTGGATATCGATTGGTGGTTCGGTTCCTCATTATAGTGGCATCGCAGGCCTTAGTCGCCCTGCCCATGATGTCCCGTGCCATCGCGGTCGCATTTGTGCCAGCAATCGGAAGGTAATCTAGTGCCGCGGAATATGAGCTCGGATCGAAGGTGCTCACTCTCCAGCCAACGCTGTGGTTTTTTTTGCTGTTAAACTGGCTTTCTGGCCGGAGCCGATCTTCCAGAAAATTGCTTGGTGATCGGCCGCTGTGTAGATATCACTTATCCTCCATGAGTGGTTTCTCTTAGCCAGAGCACCACTCACGAAGGTAAGGTCCACAATTGAGCTCGCCTTTTCGCGTACAAAGGTTGGTTCTTCTTCACTGTTCAACAAGATTACGTCTAGAGTTGACATGGCTTCCAGCACAGCCTGTCCCCTAGCATTGGGTAGTTTACTACCCCAATCAACCGCCCAGGCATTGAAGTCTCCGGCAATTGCCACTGGAAAGTGCTGCTTCGCATCCTGGATGAGTCGATCTAGGAAGTCTGTAAATTCGTCTATGGAAAGGCTCGGCGGAGTATAACAGCTATAGACGTAAATTCCGTGAACCTTCACCTTAACAAGGCCTTTGTTTGAGCGATTTCCGGTGATTTGGAATGGCCAGTTGCCACAAGTCCAGATTGCAGCCTTGGTGGTAACGTCAGTGATCCACGTTTGAGTATTCAAATGACGGTACTGCTCTGCAATAATGACAAGTTCTATCTTCAGCTCACGCACCATCTACAGAAGCAGATCATGTGCGACCTGATAGTGGTTGAGGTTGAGCTGCAGTACCTTCATCGTCTTCGATTTTTTTCCATCGCCTTGACTGCCGCTTTGTAAAGAGGGCATTTACTGCTCCCGGCGACTTGTGCTGCTTTGTTCACCACAGACTGCATATCTAGCTTCTTTTTTGCAGTCATACATTTTATGGCCTAACTCTCCACATTTGGCGCAAAGTTTCGATCGATTAATATCGCTTTTGCATGTCGCGGCAAGATGACCGTAGTGCCAGCACGTGGAGCACTTTGTCGGTCTGCTCGTGACACTGACACGGCAGTTAACCCACCCTATTCGGTTCTTGCCTTTCTCGTGGAGTTTTGCAGCAACGTCAGCTGTGACTCTGATGGTCGCTCGTTGTGTTCCCCCGTAGGCTTTCCGAAGAGACTTGATAGCGTCCATGGGGATGCTGATATTCACATCATCTTAGTTCTGTATGGCCTCGCAGATTTCCTCCATGTGGTAATTTCATCAAGGATCTCTGGATCCACTTCCGGAGTCTTGCTTTCTACTTCTGCGTCGTCCTCTAAAACTTCTGCCATAACTGCTTGTAGACGAGCTGTGCTTCCTGAATTGTTTTCCTTTAGAACAATAAGAAGCGCGCCCGTCTCCGTTCTGTTAATCGTGTCAGCGCAGTCTCCGGAGTCGCTAACCTCCCGCTTCATTTTATGGAGGATATCCGCGTAACTTTTCCCCTCCTTCGCTGTAAGAAGCAGCGTATCCGGACGGGTTTTGAGTGCTAGGTACTTTCTTTCATGTTTTGCTTCTCTTCAAAGCCTCTTGCCAGGTTCCAGATTTATCTGGTACTTTATGCCGAGAAGGCGCCGGATTATCCATCCATTCGCTTCTCTGTGCCATTATACGGACATCTTCTGTGAATTATGCCGGACTTGCCGCTTGCCTATGCCGTTTCTTACGAGATGTCGTTTTATCCACTGATGGCGCTGTAGGAGTCGTTTCTTTCTTCCTCTTGCCCTTTGTTAGCTCCGAGTGTATGGGAGTGACATCCGCTAAGGCAGTCGTCCTGAGCACACTAGTGTATAATCGAGTTAACGATGGTTCTGTTTGTGAACCTTCTTCTATTACTGTGGTCGGTTCACTAACCTTCTGGAGAACTACATCCTCCATTTCCCGAGAACTGGTGCATTTCCTGTACTTGCTAAGCGTCATGTTAGCGAGGCTGGTTAATTCAGCGTGCAGGTACTTCTTGCTCTTGATGAAGACGTGGATCTTATCGAAAGCTTTTCCCAGTTTTTCGAGTGATATAGCCGTCTTCTATCTGGCAGCTTGAAATTCTTCGTATCTGAGCGTATTCCTATGGTCCGAATCACATGGGAATTGCTCACTTTCACTTGTAACATGCGAGGCCAAGTGGTCTATCTTACCAAAATGTGATGAATGGCTCCTTGCACAATCGTTGGAGCCAACACCGGATTTTAACCCGATCGGAACCAGCGGCAGGATTTTCCCTGTTGGGTGTGCCTGCGTGGGTATTCGATTTTTGTTCACCACAATTCATGTTCCTTATAGGCTTATAACGGGAGTCCTCCCGGTTCTCTGTGTTTGGGCTGTTGTAGGGAACACACCCTGCGTACCCTTTTGGAGTTGGGTTTCTTAGAAAGTGTTGGTTCATCGACGCATTTTACTTGGTCGATACCCTATATTTTCAACACCAGCTGAGAATATCGAGCTTTCTCCTATGTACCACCTGGATACGCACCATGTAGTAGAACCTTCAAGACTGCAAATACTCTCGGAGAGTACAGACGTTCCTCTCCGAAAGGATCCATGTTACACCCTTGGTTGAGAGCTAGGCTTCTCTAAACTGCTTCTTGGTCGGGAAAAATCCCTTAAGCTCCTCCACCAACGTCAAGGTCCTGTAGTTCCCAGGAGGAGTGTGTGTGCGGGTGTGCGTGTGTGCCGAACATTACAAAAGCTCTTCAACGTTCCCGCCATTCACTTCCAAACAAACTTGCAGTCTCTTCCAAAAACTTCCTACGACAGATAGAAGGACATTACGAGGAATTCTGTCGATGGTATCAATAATACGCCTTTGTAGATCCTCCAACGTTGTCGGTCGATTTCTGTAGACAGTGTCCTTCAGAAACCCACATAAATAAAAATCTAGTGGAATGAGATCTGGAGGCGGCCATTTCACAAAACCATTGCGGACAATCCATCATTCATAAAATGTTTTATTAAGGAATGTCCTTACGTCTCGGGCAAAATGAGGTGGTGCACCATCTTGCTGGAACCCCATTCTCTGTCTACTTTGCAAGCAGATATTTTCCAACAGAACCGGCATTTCTACCCTCAATAAGTGGAGGTAACTCTCAGCTGTCACAGTTCCATTGAAGAAGTAGGGCCGGATTACATGGCCATCAACTATACCACACCATACATTCTGACTCCATCGATGCTGATGGTCAATACATTGCATCCAGCGTGGATTTCTTTGTGACCAATAATTGTTATTATGTCGATTAAACTTAATTGTTGTGTTAATGTCAGAGGATATGGGTGGTAACGACATGATTGAAAAATCCTGTGTGCTGTACTGCGTGCACTACCGATATCTCGCTCAACATCTCTTACACTTGCAGCAGGATGCAAATGAACGTATGCCGATACGGTAATAGTTCGCGGATCCTCACGATCAGGTACGCATCAACGAGGCCTACCAAACTGTCGGATTCTACTCCGACGACAACTTATTTCGACGTAACGAATCCAGATGCATATGGGTGATGCTGTCGATCACCATAACGCTGTCGATAAAGGCGAGCTGCAGATTGATAGTCTTTTCGAAATTCACCCAAAATGAGTAAAATATCTGTGATTTCATTCCCTGAATAATGCATCATTATACGCCGACTCTGTACTAAATGATACTGATAAATTTACGTTCTCTGAAGTTAGGTTTGCCATTTCACAAACAAAACAACAATAATCTTGTTTTGACAAGAATATTCACAACTCATTCAACTTCGTTCACCCAGATGAAGCTCCCAATTACATCATGTATGATACACAATGGGCAAACATTTTTATTTCGACTTTCCTCCCATTATTCTCGATTTTTTGTGATAATAACCCTAAAACCTCTCGCAAAGAACATCATGTACCATATTATTGTATTCCTCTCACCGAGCCCAACAACTTTTGTAAGACCCAAATTATTGGCCCTATTGAAGAAAAACTAAGTTATGCTTGTAGCATAAAAATATAAACACTTATGCTCAAAATATCTGTCTCATTATTTTTCCCCTTCGCAGCCCTACAACTTTGGTCTGAAACATTTTCGTGCTCAACTACTTTTTAACCACTTATTCAGGCGTACAAATCATCGCGGGACATCCTGTATATATGTGCCTTTTGAGGGTAAATCGGTTAAAAATTCTTTGTAATCCAACGAAATATAAATTCATGTTAAAGCACCATTAACGTAATTACACGCGCGCGTACCGCACGTTCCTATTTACATAATAAATAAAGGTTGTGTTGATTATAAAGTGTGGATATTTATTAACCTGTTCTAACTTCTATAATGTGGTAATTGCATTTCCATTCGATGAAATAAGCATTATCCTGACGAATATTAAAGAAAAAAATTAAAAGCGATCCTGCCAATTCGGAGATATTTGCCACAAGCGATGTTTGATAAATCGCTATATTTGACGAACGACTGAACGGATCGGGCTGAAATTTAGCATAGATATGTGTATTTTTAGTGCATTTTGGCTCATCAGTCACATATCCTTACACCTAACCAAAGTCCTATCTCGACATTTCAAACTGTATTGAGTTATATCCAAGCAGAATTCGAGTATCGAAAAAAAGCCAAATCCAAAGGCTTCCATTCTGAAGCAACAAATAACTAATCGGTTATGCCAAAAGCAGGTATTGGTGGTTTCGTCGCACACATCAAGATACGCGATAGCGTATCGGCCGAGTTGACATGCAGAGCGGTGCGACAGAGATGGGCGATGCTATCGCGTATGATATTCACCTAACAACTTCCCCCTCCACTACTCCTAAAATTAGTTTATTTTATTATGGGAAAACCAGCGCATTTTGAGAAAAATCATCCTTAGATACATGATATAATTCGAGGGTGATCTTTCTCATACTATTTTCAAATTGTCGTTAAATGGTCTAGGAGACTTGATAGCTGCATAGCAACCGATGGAATTTCGGATTTTCACGAGTTTTATTATCTTTAAGTCTCTAAGCGTCATTTTTTTCGGCCGCTAAGTTAGTAGCCAGTGAAGTTCATACTGCCGTCGCACCGCCTACCATCCCGCGCCTGTCGCTATTATTATCCTAGCCGGCAAGCACTTAATAATTTCACTTATTAATTTTTTAAATAATTTCTTTATCATTCAATTTAAAATTAATAATCAATAAGATATTTAAGTTGCACTCATTAGGAGTGCATTAGCTTTAGGAGTGGTGCAATAATAGTGTATCAATAAAGATGACATTCAATCGGTTATGGTGAACATGACCAAAACTATATGTCAACAAATTATTCATGATGAAATATCTCTTTTCACAAGTTATAGAATCTGATATGTAATCAGATTCTATATTATTCGAATCAAACAGCATCTTTCATCACGAGTAATTTATTTTTCATGTATGTTTAGTTATTTTCCACATAACCCATTGAAAATCATTCAATAAGCCTGAAAATCTGTCAAGTGTGAAACAAAAGTATTGTGACAATGCAATCAGCGATTATGTATTTTCATTAATGTCAAATTGTGTTGGAAACAATTGATAATCGGTAATTGTATTTCCACAATATTTGTTTTCTAACATTTGACAGAATTTCAGACTAATGACCGTGAATGTTTAATGACAGTGAAATTGAAATTTTTTATATATGTTTAAAAAAAGGTCTTCACATCTCAAAGGTCAAAACAATTGTTAACAATTTAATTCTGAGAGAAATGAATGAATGTTTCTCTAGATGAAGAATATTTGCAAAGGCGCATTTATTCTGTTTTCTCAGAATGGAATCATTACCAATTGTTTTCACATCTTCCTTCAATGTACACAGAGAATGTCAGACTAATGCTCATGAATATAGAATGACAATAAAACTTAAATTCTGCGTGTTCGTTAAAAAGTCGTGAAAAAATAATAGTATTTGTTTTTTTTCCACATAATCCATTGAAAGTCATTCAATAAGCCTGAAAATCTGTCAAGTGTGAGACGAAAATATTGTGAAAATACAATCACCGATTATTTATTTTTTTTTAATTCAAATTGTGTTGAAAATAATTGATAATCGGTAATAGCATTTGCGCAATATATTTTCTTTAACATTGTACAGAATTTCAGACTATAGACCGTGAATATATAATGCCAGTGAAATTGAAATTTTGTATATATGTTTAAAAAAATGTCTTGACACGATAATGGTAATCTGCTGAACAATCACAAAAAAATTTGTGGAAAAATCGCGCCTAGTTGACATTCCATTTCACAATGCAATGTTCAAAAAAAAGTTGGGCTTCTCAAAAATGATTGAAATCTGCTGAAAAAAACCACAAAAAAAATTGTGAAAAAATCGCGCCAAGTTGACATTTTGTTTCACCATTTTATGCCTAAAAAAAAGTGAAAAAATAAATAACTATAATTTAAAAAATAACTGAATTACGAAACAAGCCAAGTGAACGTATGTGATCAGCTCCGCTAGGACCAATTTCCCAGACTTTGCCGGATGAAATTACACGACCAAATCCGCTCATATACTGAAGGCAGTGAGAGAAATAACTTGACTCGAAGGAGCGGGTAGAGGGGCTAGTATAATAACTTGGTTTTAAAAAATTCACCTTGGCGCGCCCTATTTCAAACTTCGAAAAACACGTTCTGTTGATTGAGTGCACCAAAGTCAATCCAGAGACTGACTAGAGATATCCGGATGAGAATTACTTTGAGCAGATAAAACTGCTAAACGACACCCCCACAAGAATTTCCAAACGCAATCGAATGATTCTAAGTTAGCCTGTATAGTACATACGCGATAAATGTTCAAGAAAACTCGGCGCGTCAAGTTGACTTTTTTAAAACTAAGTTATTATACTGGCCCCTCTACCCGCTCCTTCGAGTCGAGTTACTTCTCTCACTGCCCTCAGTATATGGGCGGATTTGGTCATGCAATTACTTATACGGCAAAGTTGGGGAAATTGGTCCTAGCGGACGCTGATCGCATACGTTCACTTGGCTTGTTTTGTATTTCAATTATTTTTTAAATTATAGTTATTTATTTTCTCACCTTTTTTTAGGCATGAGATAGTAAATTTTTTTAGCCATAGTGACTTATTTTCTCATTTTTTTTAGGCATGAAATGGTCAAACAAAATGTCAACTTGGCGCGATTTTTTCACAAATTTTTTTTTCAGCAGATTTCAATATGTTTGAAGAAATTAGTGATGCAATCTGTCACTGATTTTGTTAAATGAGAAGGTCTGCGAAATGAAGGAGGTTTTACTCACCGGTAAACCTTTGGCGCCTATTAATCCGGGAATTCCGGGTATACCTGGTAATCCTCTTGCACCTGGAAATCCTGGTACGCCAACTAATCCTGGATTTCCTACAATTCCTTTCTCTCCGGGAATACCATCCTTTCCTGGAAGACCGTCGGGACCAGTTTCACCAGGCTCACCATCCCGACCTGAGTCTCCTTTTAGACCTGGATATCCTTGACTGCCCTTCAAACCCGGAAATCCCTGGTCACCTTTTAAACCGGGCGTTCCCGGAAAGCCTGGAGGACCAGTTTTACCATTGGGGCCCTTGAATAATACATTACATTAAATACTACGCAGATCAAAATTTCTCTATTCAATTATCGTATTTCCCATGCAATCAAGGCTGAGTTAAATGGCCGATTTCAGAAATAAGGTCAGCGGACTATTTTTTTCATTACGACAAGCGGGGCTATTTTCGCCATGCCGTCAACCCTCTTAATCTGGGGCGAAAAAGCAGTGCTTTCTTGCCAGTGCAGCAAGAGTTTTACGTGGGAGAGGCGAACAAAAATTGGTAATTTATATCCGTGGAATTGTGATCGATGCAACCCTCGTTTTGGCCGACATTTGAGTGGGTGAATGAAAGCCACTTGCGATGCCAGCTCAATTGGATATTTTCCTTATGCCTGCAACCAGTTTTCTAGGGGTATGAGTAATTGTGTTACCGACAACGGAACCAGCACGTATAGAAAGAACAAAGGAAGTAGAACAGAGTAGTAACATTTAACGCCGATTAGAAAAAAGGAAGGAAGCTGAGAGAAGCTTTTGAAGTCTGTAAAAGGCCGCGCAGAGTATTCGACTTGGGCAAATGGAAATGACTAACGTAGCGAGACGAGGGTTTGTGAGAGACCGCGTGTCCACGTGTTATTAATATACACTGTTAATAAACTGACGCTTTATTTGGGCACCTACCCAGTTGAATGTGAAGAATCACAGTCGACCTCCAGGCATCCCACCTGGGCAATTCTACAGTCGCTACTGATTTAGTCTAACGACGAACGGTTTTAGCTGAAAAGACCCTTTCGACTGCTGCCAAGCCGGTTAGTAGAGGTCGGATAATTGATGACTCCTTATTATCAAAAGCGTCAGACTAGCCGAAGAAAGATTTTGGATATGCTGAGGCAGTGAGAGACAGGCACTGGAGTCGCGCAAATAAGTGTGAAGATCTCGGCTTCAGTTATAAGTGATAAGCCTGCCCTTTCGAGAAGGTAGAGAGATCACTGATACGACTATGTCCGAAATAGCGAGAGAATGGAAAAGGCAAGGCTCCCTATTGATTTTTTCTAGTTAAGTGCATTGCTGCACGCTAGAAAATCTGTCTTACTTTATTTTATCCTATGATGTTGACTTCGGGAATTGTTAGTCACAACACCAGTAGTCCTGGAAATGGACGATTCAGGCTCCGATACCAGTTTACGGCTAGATAAACTGTATAAATTCAGCGGGCACTTAATTGCCTTACGGCAAAAGTGGAAAAAATTAAATTTCAAAACCAGAAATTCAAAACTAAAAGTACGGCAAAATTCAAAATTCAAATTAAAACATAAATGTAAAAATGCAAAAATTAAAAAAGTCAACCATTTAATAAATGCAAAAAGTCAAAAATTGAAAATTCAAAATTGAGCATTCAATTTTAAAACCGACATTGCAAAACTAAAAATATTTTGAACAGAATTCCGGGAAAAGGAAAGTGGAAAATCAAAATTTTAAAATGTAGAAGCGAAAAATGATGAATGGACAGTGAGAAATGGCAAAAGAAAAAAAAATGAGGAATCAGCATATGGGGCATTCTCCGAAAAACCAAACACCAATAAAATTTCGAAATTTGGATGTTTTTTTTTTTAATTTTTTACTATAATTGTCCTCGAGATGTGAATTTTTTTATTTTTTATTGTTCAAGAATTCATGACTCTTCGGAAAATTTACTGAATGAGATGATTCTTTTCTTAATTTCCGGGGTTTTCACAAAAAAATGAAAATTAGTTCAAAAATATTAATCATCGTTTGATGTCTATCAATTGATGGCTTTCTTTTTTTTAATCCAAATTGCACTATTTCGCTCCGAATTGAATTGAATTTTCGATAATTGATAACTCTTATCTCGAGAAAAGTTAAAGCAAAAATTGTAAAAAAAAATCAAGAATGCTTTTGTCAGCGAAATCCAAATTTCGCAATTTTATTAGTGTTTGGTTTTTGGGAGAATGCCCCATTTATACATAAATAGACATGAATTGGAAGTCAAATCCATCTAAAGTTGATAA
>JAPYZM010005309.1:0-10324 GCA_030522845.1 Psyttalia concolor
TGAGCCACAACAATCAGCGCCGTAGAAGGTCCTGACGTTTTGAGTCAGGCAAAAACATAAGGCCCACATGTGACCCTGATCGAAATTTCTGATCGGGTACCATTCATATGGGCCACCCCCATGAACGTTCATAACAATTGCGTGCGATAGCTCTGTGATAGCGCGTTAGGTTGCAACTCCCTAGGTTGTAGGTTCAAATCGCATTCCGATAGAAAATTTTTAATTTGTATTTATCGCTTATTTAGGTCCGAAAACGATGGTATTGAGTGAAATGGAATTTATTAAGTTCAGAAAAGAGCCGTTCAATGAAAATTAAATTTTTTCAACTTTTTGATCTACAAAATACTTCAGTATCTATAGGTACCTCTAGGTGTCATTGCTCAGAGAGACTGCAAGAAATGAAGATTCTGGTCCCGCATGAAAATATTACAGTTTTCTAAAGATCTTTTTGGTGACCCAAAAAGATATTGGACATAATCTTTTGAAGAATCTTCCAAAAATTAATTGAAAGAGCTTCCAAAGACGGATATATTTTTACCCGGGCTCCCTGTTCAAGATGTTCTTGCCAATCTCCATCGTGATCACCGTAATTTCCTCGAATTGTCGACGGTTTAATGACTTCGCGGTACTTGAATTACACAACAAAATGTTGGAGTATAACAATGATCATTGTTCAGCTATTCCCAAGTAATTTTAAATATAAATAATACAGAATCTGAAATGATTGTACTTCCAATTTTCATTCTGTCTACTATGGGATTCGTTTAATTATAGCATTGAAGATTTGGTTTTGGAAGACTTTAAAACATGTAGGCTTAGTGAGACAAAACTACGTTTAACATTTTCAGTTGGTGTGAAAAATTGGAAACACTTTCTTTTTCGTATCTGATCCAAATTACCACGTTTATTCAAGGGAGAATTTGTTTTACCATGACTTCATTTTTCGCTAACTTTGTACACTGATAAAGTTTTCGCTACCGATTCTCGAAACCACTAGATGTCATAACAATTTTGAGTCATTAGAAATATAATTCATTTCTCTATGTTAAGCTCCACCAATTTTTCGACCTGATAATTATTCTATAGCCTGCAATGGTTTTCTAGTTGAGGGTGACGTGAAGTGAAATGGGCGGATAAAGTGGGGCAACTGTGTTTTTGCATGTTTTTTTTGTTTTCCTTATACTGTTGCTGTGGTTCGTTTTTCATAGTGGATAAACGCGGGCTGAAAATATCCAAATAGGTAACCAGTATACCTGTTTAACACAGATTTTCTACTTCGCCCTATCATTTCGCTTTGCTCCATCTCTGCTACCTATGTGACAAATATTCCTCACATGTTAGTAGAACGTGTAGCACCAATCCTTTTAATCGAGCAAAATCCGTTAGAAGAAATGACCTCCAAATAACCCTAATTCTTCAAAATTCATATTTTCTCCAGAATTTCGTAAGTGTTTCTCGGTAGTTTCTGCGTGACGTTTACTATTTGGAAAAATATTTCGTTTTCTGCCGAGAAACCGCTACCTTTCACGCATTTGTTTTCGAAATTTTGGCTTCAATGAGGGCTAATCATTTACACAAATCGAAATTTAATTTATCATAAAATTTCACCGATATTGACATGTCTCTAAAAAACTGACGAGTGACGGAACTTTAATCGTGGCATGTTTTTTTGTGTACGAAAAAAGGACTTTTTGCGAAAAATTTAATATTGCCTTTAGTATGTGGTTGCCGGCATAATATGTTGAATTTATTCCTATTTAAATTTATTTATATTTTTTCGAAAATTCCGTTCTTCTAAAAAATTTACTGCATTGGGAAGGATATTTCTAATTAATTACCAACAGTAACTCACCGACGACGGTGGCCGAGTTGGTTAAGGCGCACGGCCGGACGGCGGCGCCCGCGTGGAGCGGGTTCGAGTCCGGCTTGGGGCATGGGATTTTATAATCTCTCGGAAACCGTCGAACGGGAGTCTAGACACCAAGAATCATTGGAGGAAAAGTTTCCCCGATGAAGCTTGGTTGATGGACGCCATGTCGGCCAATGGTTTCCCATGGTCCCGAGAGAGTCTGTACATGGAGTACAGCTCCTGGGGTACAATACGACATGGTTGGAGAGGAAAACGGCCCATGACACCGCAACTGTAAAAAGCCTTATTGGCTATATATGGATAATAAATAATATAATACCCACAATAACTCTTGATTCAGCGGCAATGCACTTTTTCACTTGCCCGTGCAGATTATCAAGCAGGCAATAAAACCGATCTCGCTTTAAATAGAACCGATAAATAACAAACAATGGCACTTGATTTTTCGTAATATATTCATTTTTAAATTTGATGATTCTGAACTGGATTTTAATCTGAAAACCAAGTGACCTAATTGCCTAGCTAATCGATGAGGTGGGAACGGCCTTAACAGGACCGGAATGGTTGTTTCATGCATAATAATGAAAGTAAGAATAAAATTTATTATTTGTTAATGAAATTGTCTCCTCCAGCATAAATTTGAATATTTTCTGTACAGCTCCAGAGATAAATTAAGATGTATTTTTGGATTGGATTGAATTTACAATCAAATCATAGTCACATACAATGATTATATTTTGCAGTAAACACCATTTGTCAATTACATAAATGTCTTTTATTCATTGTAATGAAATTATTTAGTTTGAAGGAAGCATAACAACAAAAAATACTAGAGATGTCGACGTCAATTAAATCAGATTGTAACAGTATAAGGCTTGTTGCATTTCATTGACGGGCCATTTTAAGGTGAAAGTCTGGACCATGTGAAACCCAAATTCAGTTATTCGTCCTTCTTCGAATACCACTTAACGTTCAAATTCCTTGATTAATCTGACATTTATATTAATTCGGGAAGTTTAATGACAAATATTCAATTTTCAATGTTACAAATTACATAAGTTACTGTGCATTAGGAAATTACACGAAAAGAGAACAAGAATGAAATAGTTTCTTTTCAATTGTCTAAATTACATTGACTAATTCAGCCTTCATAATACTCTTTATGAAAACTTTTTCTCTCACTTAATAGCTAATTTAATGTCTTAATTCTTCAATCTTATCTGCCGTTTTCCATGGATAACGTTAAGTTTATGGAGTTTGTGCAAAACGTGAAAATTATACACAGAGAAAAATGATATAATGCAACAATTTATACAGATAATCAATACGATTGCTATTAAAAATATGTGTTTTTTCTTCGCCTAGTTGTTTCAAAAAATTTGTATTGCACGTCTATATCGCGCACGCCTATATTTAACTAGTATTAAGTATTTAATGATTTATGTATTGCTCACTAAATGACGAAGTTAGAACTTTTTCGTTAGAACACATTTGTCGGACAATATACTACCCATTGGTATGGAAAATAATTAATTGGATTTATTGTTAATATATATTTGTTTTAATCATTGAAAACTTTCCATTGAAAAATCAGAGTTGGACAAACTGTAGAATATTTATTCTAATCAATATTGTCAAATGTTAGACGTGATGATCTTGGAATATGTGAGCATAATAAGTAACTAGAATCGCTTTCACTGCTCGCTATATATTCCAGGAGCTCAGAAAAATATTCCTTGTAGCCCGCTTACTTGTGCCCATTCCCAGGAATTAATGAAAATCAAAATTTTGTATCTTATCATTTAATGAACTTCAAAAAGTCAGCTGTTTATTAATGGCAAACAATGACCATCGCTGTAATTAAACGTTTAAACAAATACATATTCAGTAATTAGTGTCAGTTATAGTTGACTTATATGACATGATACCGCACACATGGTTTGACCTTATAGTTTATCAACAGTGAATAATTTCCGGAATTCTTTTACGTGAAAACATTAATTGAAAATAATTATTTTAACATTTTTTTCTTTCACGATCATTCATTATTGAAATAGCTGGTTAGTTGCTGTTTATAATTTGATTCATAATAACATGAAAAATTAAAATTACATACCGAAAAAATTGATCCGACAAATTGCCAAAATAAGAAAAAAAACGTTGACGCTCATCTCACACTAAACCACCTTGTAGTCCCGAACGTTACAGACCGAATGTTAGTAGTAATTCATCGTTAATGAAAAATTCCACTGCAATCTTAAACAACCATTATTACAGTGCAATAATCATCAGATGTCAACCAATTTAAACAGGTTGAGTTAAAGTTCATCACGATATCAGAGATTTGGAAGTATCAAAACTTTCTCTTGAAAAATTCTTCCACACTAGTCTTTCCCACAAACTTTATTACTCCACTATTATTACTGCATTGAAACATATATACAAAACAAAATTTCATATGAAAGAAATTCACTCAATTTAACATAGCGATTGAATCACTAAAAATCACTTTGATATCGTTGTCTGCGAATTTACAGGGATTTGAGATGTTTATCAAAAGTCGTAAAATATTTATTATTGAAAAATAGTTTATTTGATTTAAGGCACATCGATTTATCGTTTAATCCTGCCAAGCTGAAGAGAGAGTTGCGAGTAATGAAAAAGTCTGAAACGTGTTGCCTCGTGGCCTACTATAACAGAACTGACTCCCACCGCAACTTTTCATCGAGACTTTACCTGTATCTTTTTCTGTCGTGTTTATCTTGGTGAACGGTGTAGCAGCATGGTTCCTATAGAATCAACCACCGGATGTTTAGCCAAGCATTCAATATCACTTGAACATAATATAGATGAAACGCTCATTATCTCATTAAGGGGGGTAACTAATAGCTCGTCTATCAAAAATTTCAAACGTATCACAATTTTGTGCTTTTAAATGGATTTTTTTTTAAATTTCTGGAACAATAAAAGCGATTAATATTGATTTTCAATAATATTTGTTTTATTCAATCAATTAGTTATCGTAAACAAATGTCATCTATTATTTTGTCGTTGTGACTTGATGAATGAATTAGTGAACCAATGAAAAAAGAAGATATATCAATTTCATGTCGACACTTTTTGCTACAGAGTGTTTAAAAATAAGACAGTTGCCAAATGCAAAAAAAATATTAGATGGAAATTGAGCTATCTTTGCACAGAAGATACGTATCGAAAATTGTTTTTGTATAATACCTGGCTCAAAAGCTTACCTTTCGACACTGTTTTGACAACCGTAAACTGATTATTCTACCTTGAAGGAATCACAACATGGCAGGTTTCTCAAACAAATAGCATGTGTTACGCGTACATGTGAAATAGTACATTTCATGCTCGAGCCTTGAAAACAGATCACCGTCTCCCATGTGCAAAATTGCATTCCGAGCCGAAGGCAAGGGTGGCAAGGCCGTGGGGGAGAGTGATATGTTTTCCATGGCGAGGCTTGGATATTATTTTTCAGGTGCCGCGCACGAAAAAGTGTTTCAGTGCGCTCTTGTAACACAATATGCCATTGAAATGGAATCATTCGGATTTCAAGCAATACTTTGAAATTTAATTCAGTTGGAAATATTTTTATGAAATATCGTAATGTAAATATCTCCAAAAATATAGCAACGATATTCAGTAGAACATCTTCCGTAAGGAGTTCAGTCCCTATGTTCAGGCGCATCATGTGATTGTTCATGTTCATTGTTGAAAATGTTGGTTTTCAGTCGACCGAACTGTTGTTGTAGGGAAGCTTAAAAATGTGGAACGCATTCTCCCTATCCAATTCCCAACTGTTGTAAAAATGGTTGCCGTTAGAAGGACAGTGTGGTTCAATATTAACAGATAATTAACATGGAAATCAGTATATGTTCGGATAGCTCAGATGGGAAGAGCACCCGACTGGTAATCGAAAGGTCCCGGGTTCGATTTCCGGTCTGAAAATATCTGAATTTTTTCTTCAGATATTTGTGGCCTAAGTATCTATTGAGAAGGAATTCCCACTGCCCAATTCCCAACTGCTGTGAAACATTTGGGAATTAATGGGATTTATGGGTGGAAAGCATTTTGGATAGGTGGAAATTCCTTCGCACTATATTCTAACTTCAATATAACATGAACAACATAATTCAATATATTATAACTTTCCCTGCACAAAATGGCCCAAAACCGTTTTGCAAAGATACCTAAATCCCGAATGTTTATTGAACAGAATAATTTCTATACCTCCCTTAAGAAAGAATAACTTTTGAAAATGATAGGTTGACTCGCTTTGATCATTTACTGAATACATTTCATAAAACGAAGCCACCATGAAATTAGTATTTTCTCATTAGTGAAAAATTCTCTTTCTACGTATAAAAACAAATTTACGTCCACAATTCTCTAAAATTAACATCTGTTCTTTGAATTTCTCGACTGACGAAGTGAAAACTTTCAACTTAACCAGTAATAGTGGGACGGTTTGAATATTAGTATGAGACAAAAACAAATAAACTATTATAGTTTTTTTGAGAACGATACCTTGCACCTAGACAACGTGATTTTTTTTAAATGCATTCACTCCGTTCGGTACGTGACGAGCTCAAGCCACATGATTGCCCAATGTGGACTCAACAATTTGCCGTATCTTATTTTATTTTGTAATACAAGTTTCACTGAATATTGTAAGTGTGAGGATTATAATTATGCTCCAATGTTATAAAATCAATTATTAACGATATGGATGTGTTATTTATCACCATATGATTCAATCCTATGGTATTATTTTAAGGAATAATATTCATTGAATATGAAAAATGATAGTGGATTTTTTTTATTTAATTATGATTTTTAATCAGTCGATTGCAGAAAAAATCGTCGAGCAATAACAAAAAACTAAAGATGGAAACACCCAGTAATAAAGAAAAATTAACCAAGAATGTGGCATTTCACTTTCTCTCCTGAAATTGAATGGCTACAACGTTGACTTGATTCTGAATTGTTCTATTCCAATTTCTCCAGTCATACTTAATTGATGATTTTTCAAGTTGATTGAGTATAGTGAATATAAAATTCGTAAAATAAATTTGAAAATAGGAAAGAGAGAAGAATGCAATTGGCTGGAAGTAATTCCAAAGATCTTGTGGAGTGGACTTTTTTATACAATGAATGATCGCAATCACATGGATTATTGTCATTTTATAAAAGGAAAATATATAAATCAATTTTGAGAGCGGATAGAGTAATCTACGATAGATACGTTGATTTCTTCACATTACTTGGAAGTAAAAAAAACTTCGATTTAGAAGCAAACATAACTGTGTTCATTTTCGTCATGAATTTAATAAAAAAAAATTTTAGACTCAGAGTAAAGAGTTTTTAATACTCACTTCCGTAACATGTAGTAAAAATGAATTGAGATGCAGGTCTCATCAAAAAGTTTAAACTATATAAGAGCTAGTCCTTTATACTTCCCCGTAATGCCATTATCAAAACCAACAACAGAATGATTCGTTAAATAATCTCGTGTGAATTATACAGGAGTCAAGGAATTAAACCATTGTTTTCTCTAATGTTACGTCATTCCACCGTCAATTATTTTATTTGTAGCATTCTGCATAGAGTTTCCTTTTATATTAATAAAAATCAATCATGAAAGAGGAAACATCCTTGTTTTTCATTCATTTTTTTTAAATAATATTCTTTAATTTATTGTTCTATTACAATAGCTTTTCCGTAATCTAGGTTCGATTCAAAATAATTTACTCTCTTCCCGTCACGCATAACAATAAAAAGACAATACAGTACGAAACAGTTGCCTACGATCCATCATTTTAACGTAACATTTAATCATTTAATCATTTCTTCATGTTCTTGAGGTATTTCAAAGCATCAAAACTGTCCTCAATGTCTTCTTCAACTTTAACTTGAGTTTTGGGTTTTCTTCGTTCTAGTCTAGCTTTTTTTTCCACTTCTGATAGAAGAGAAATATCCAAGGGTAATTGAATTATTTTTCTCGGCTCATGATACTGAATATTTGTACTGCTACCGTTTGAATGCACCAGAACTGTTGGATATGTCCTCTCGTAGATTTTTCGATGTTTTTTTGTAATTGCTGCTGTCCAGCAATTCAATTGACGATTAACATTGGGGAGTGTCTGCTCGGATTTTAACAATCCTTGAATGCAAATGTTCATTCTGAAAAGGTAGTAACAAAATTCGTAGATTAATCAATTTGCACTATGTTTTCCAATTTATGTAAAAATAGTATATTGTGCATTAAGAGAGTAATACTAGGCATTCCAACTCGTGTGTGAATTCCTAGACGATGAGGACACGAGGTTGAATGTCCAGTTTTTCGGCTAGGTGCACACTGTATTTTCCATAATGACTACGGGGTTAAGTCCGATTTGTCTCTATAAATGAAGGACGGAAAATAGAATGTGCAACGTGAAGGGGACACAAGACATCCGTACTCTAGTTTTTCCCATCCTTGCCTGCGGATCAAGAGCCAATCCACGCGCGAGTAGAAATGTCCTGTTTGCCGTCCACGTTGAACAATGTACTAATGCCATTTGGAGGATCTTCAAAAGCAACATGCATAGGGAGAATGGAATAAGCTACTGGCTTCCCGTCATTTGGAGAAGAAAATCGAACTTTTCGCGTAGCTATGACAAAAAAATGTTGTTCTCGACCATTCCCCTTGAAATTGTTGAAATTTGTCTGGACAATATTTAGGTCAACGGCTTTACTTTGTCGAAAATGTCGAGCTCTCATCGAGTCATCATCAAATAGTTTCATCCATCTTATTCATCAACCAAGCAGGACAATATATTTTCTTATTAATTAGTTTCAATATTTAAATGAAGCTGTTTCTTTACTTGGCGAGGGATCCCTAATGCATTTGAAAAGTAGTATAATTAAATTAGTATTTTTTAAGCAAATTATTACTACTCACCTAAATATGGTCCAGATTAATTTCAACCATGTCTAATTTATGTATTTAAACGTAGGAAAAAATATCTGGGAATATAAAAATTTCCGATTCTCCAACTTGAAAGTGAAAATATTTAGAAATTTAAGACGTTTGAGTATTTTATATCGAGGTAAAAAATTTGGTAAATTTATAATATTGATTATTGTATACATTGTTCCTACGATTAATGGACGGCTGATCACTGAATGTATGCTAAGTAGATCGATGGTTGTTCATTAGTCGATTGCCAGTCGATTGTCGTTCGATAGTTGTTCATTAGGCGATTACCAACCGATTGTTAATTGTTAGTCGAGTTGGTTGATTTCGAGTCGATCGAACTTTGCTTGACTAAGACTCGCCTGAGTGAATAATTCGACTTGTCTATCGAGTCAGATGTTAGGAGGTATATGTGCACAACTATCACTATATATAGCTGGTGCATCACTTCGAATTGAAACATATTGATTGAAATATAGGAATATTTTACTTTTCAAGTTTTAGTCAAAGAACCACAACAGCTGCATTGTATCAAAATTTGACAGATTTCGGTGTCGTCAGTAGAGTTTGTACCTTTGAATTCCTTGGAAATTATTTTATGCCATAGGTGCCCGTAATCCGCGATTTAACCGAGCGAAACGAGACAATGACATAAAATATTGTATGGAACTTGTGCGTCAATCGGTTAGAACAATTAGGGTATACAAAAAATATAAAGTTGTACGTATGACTAGTTTCGTGTATAACATCTATAAATTTAATCTTTGTCATGAAGTAGCACATGTGAAAAAATCGAAAAGAAAATCGTAATGAATTGGAAGATTCCATTGGAATTTTATAGGAGTTTCTACTCTAACATTTTTATTGGAATTCTATTAAAAACTTCTACCTGTTTTTTTCCGATGTTTTTATTGGATGTTTGATAGGAGAAATTCAATGGATTTCAAATTTCCGTTCGAATTTATCTGTTGAGAATCACGTTGTTTTTTTTATTAACATTACTGAGTAAAAATTTTTGAAAGTTTTTTTTTTCATTTGCAATGTGCAATGGAAAATAAAACCGAATGAAGAGGGACAAATTTAAAAGTACAAGAAGGGAAAATTTTGCACAATAACTTTTATGCCATAGGTGCCCGTAATCACGCGATTCTAAACTCGTTTCGCTCGGTTAGATCGCGGATTACGGGCACAATGACATAAAATATTGTATGGAACTTGTGCGTAATGGTGGTTTTGGCTCGTGGGATTATAACACTCGCCTTCGGCTCGTGTTACAACCTCCCACGAGCCAAAAACACCTTTACGCACATGTTGCATAATATACTATAATAGAAAAAAAAACAATGGAATTGATATAGAAACTACTATAGACCTCCCATCAAGATACGCGACAGCGTATCGAGCCAAGTTGACGTTTTACCGGTGTGACGTCACAGGCCGATGCTGTCGCGTATAATATACACGACACAACTACT
>JAPYZM010005312.1:0-14963 GCA_030522845.1 Psyttalia concolor
AGAAGTACAGAATCCTACGTGGTTTGCTTAGAGTTTATCGTGGCGACATCGGTGTGGTATTTATGGGACTAAAATTGGCTACGCACCACATCATTTCTTTCAAGTGCTTTTGGAGCCGTATTTTAGAAGCCATCGACCAGGAAAAGGTCGCAAAAAATACCTGAGATTATTTCACGTGACTCTAATTAGGTTTCAGGTGTGTGTTCTTCCGGTACAAATTGTCATTAGTGTTTGTGTGATCAGTGAGATTCAACCGACATATTGTTTACATCTGCCAAAATATCTAGGGAATTGTGGGGGTCATTATACATTGATAATTACATTCTTAGCGTTTTTTTATAATGACCACACCTAATTAGAGTCAAATAAGGAATTGTGGTCCTTCATTTGATTGCAGAATCATAATTTTCCGTGCTTTCTAGCCTGTATAATCTACTTTGAAACAAAGGACAAAAAAATAGGGAAATCTGGGGAATCTAGTTACAAAAATAAAAAAAAAATCTCATAAAGACGGGCCTTAATGTATTCACTGTCACGCTGACTAGATGAATACACTAAACCGCTTCACCGTGCCTACCGCCCATAATTTTTGTGCGAGCGAGATCTTCCTAAGCGGTCACCCATCCAAGTACTAACCCAGCTCAACGCTGTTTAACTTGGATGTCCGCCGGAGCAACACCTCGCCCGCCTAACCATTACGGCCGTGGAAAGAATATATATATTTGTTCCACTTTGTAATTCTGCCTAATTGAAAAATTGAAACTGTGGCGGTTCAATGGTCATTTATCTATGCACATCTATGTACTATCGTACTCCATTAATCATATACGCGTTTAGCTACGTGTTTCTTTCACGATTCAAATGAAAAAAATGATGAAAATGGAAGAATTAAAAAAATTTTACAGTGTGCGGTTTGCTCCCATCTCCCGTATAAAATTTTCTTAAAGGGACACAATGCCACCTTCAAGGTAATTATGTTGGATTCCCAAAGAGACCGTTGAACGAGTGAGACGTGTTTGCAAACGCTCCGGCCTCTGGTGGTCTTGCGAGACCCAGTGACTCGGGTACAAAAGTCAACAAGTGTTGCTTCTTTTTGGTGATCAACAACAACTTAGTGGTGTTACTTGACTCTTTATCAAGCCCCCTCCTCTCGGAAAGGGGATAAGCATTCAGTGTAGTGGACGAAGCGGGACTCTGAGATTTTTCTGCTTGCGGAGGAATCTCCGACGAAGCTCAACATGAATCGACCCAACGTTAATCACACCCCCAGAGTAAGCTACTCTCAAGTCATCACAGAATCAAGTCTACCGAAAAAAGAACATTCAGTTTACCTAGACGCAATTCCTGGCATCAGGGTTAATGATTACCCCATCGCTCTGAGCAAGATCTGGAAGGAGAGTAGGATTTTGCAATCTTCGAAAATTTCGAATCAAAGAATATTGATCGCCCTGGACAACGCCAAATTAGTTAACAAACTTGCAGAAACTGAAATTAAAGTGACAATCGATGGACATGAAATTCTTGTACGAGCCTACACTTCTAACAACAAAAGGCTTATCTTGTCGAATGTGTTCGCTTGGATTCCGAACAGGATACTCGAAGACAAGTTGAAAGAATTAGGGATTACCGTTAAATCAGCGATTACTTCAATTCGAGCGGGGATTACCGACCCGGAATTATCTCACGTAAACAGCAATCGAAGGCAATTGTATATTCCTGCTGACGAGGTGAAAATACTTCCTCCTAAATTCAAAATTCATCACGATGACACACCATACTGGATATGGCCTTCTACAGATGCAATAAAATGTTTCACCTGTCACGAGCCTGGCCATCGGGCGAGAGATTATCCCAATATTCTAGATCATACAGCTAGAGCTGAACATGAAGAAGAACCTGACGATGATAATGATGGTTTAATGGACATGGAGACAGTAGTAAACAGTGATGACATCACAGAAAATAACTCAATATTATCCGAGGCGACGAGTTGTCTGAATAATACAGACTTTCCCACTCACGCCCAAGTTTCAAATCGTGGTAACTCAGACACACAGAACACTCGACAACAGAATGATACCCACAACAAAGATTACGCAGAGAGGACTTCTATGAAACGCAAAGTCCCTTCGTCTCACTCATCTATAAACAGCGCAACTCCTCCACGGAAAGTCCTACTGACTGGGAAAAAGATAGATGAGACATCTGAGACCAACGAGAACCAAGTACACGACAACATTTCCACGACCCTGGCCATCTCTGATGACCTGATGATCAACATCACTCAGCAACTAACACCATTTGAAGAAATTTATGAAAATGAGAAAGATAAGTCAAAATTTCCGATCACTTATGAAGATCTTAAAATTTTCTTGTACAGAACCCATGGACACTCTGATTCAATTCCGATTGCTCTTAGCTTAACATATGATATTCCAAGACTAACAGACATGCTTAGGGAAATAAATCTATTTATTTTAAATGGAAGCCTCAAACACCGTATTGATAGAATAATTAAGAAACTCTCTAACAATAAATCAAGTGATACTTGCGCCGTCTCTAGCGAATAGGTAATGAAATCAACACCATTGAAAATGTCTATTCAAAATAATACACTATCCAATACACAGTATGCTCTCAAGCAATTACGTATATTATTTTGGAATTGTCGAAGCGTTCAGTTACGTATGAATGAATTGCTTTCTGTATCTCAGAATTTAGACATTATTATATTAGTGGAAACACATATAAAAGATAATTCTACATTCAATCCTAGACTCCCAGGTTTCAAAACAATCAGGGAAGATAGAAAATACTCAACTGGAGGAGGAATTCTCATTGCTGTCAGAAATTCCTTCGCGTACAAAAAAATAAAATCAAAAAAAGTGTCAGAAGAGCTAATCGAAACCTTAGGTATTAATCTCACTAATGTCAAGCCTCCAATCAATTTATTTGCAATGTACAGGCCCCCCCACACCAACTTGTCACACGAAACTTGGAACCAAGTATTCTCCATAGTAAACACACTTAAAAATACTTTGATAATGGGCGATTTTAATGCTTGGCACACGGCGTGGAATTGCTCTGAAACTAAAACAAATGGCTCTAGACTTTAGGACACAATCAATAATCATAACTTATTTTTGCATAATACAGATACAATTACGCGCATTGATCAGCGCTGCCAATCTAATATTGATCTCATATTCTCCACTGTTGATATTTCTCATAGCATTGTGTGCGATTTAGAAGAAGAAACCTGGGGGTCTGATCATGTCCCAATGACTATAAAATTCTCCACGAAAAAAAAAATTTATGATAAGAAATCGTTTAAGATCAATTCAGTGAGAACAAATTGGGAATTGGTATCTGAAAATCTGCTAAATACATATGATAAATTCTTAGAATTTGAATATGAAGAACTTTCTCCCGTTCACAAATATGACTTCTTTGTTGATCATATTACATCAACAATTAGGATGTGTACTCCTCGGAAAAGAACTGTACCGATAGAAAAACATAGAAACCCGGTGGCGTGGTGGGATGCTGATTGCGATAAATCGAAAAGACTAAGGCAGGCATCATTCAAACGATGGTTGTATACTGGAGATGAAAGTGACAAGGAAATATACAAAGAAAGAGCCCGAGAAGCAAAAAAACTTTTTGACCATAAGAGAAAAACCAATTTTATTAATTTCTCAGAGACTATAAATATTAGGAAAAACATGAATTATACATGGAACACAGGTAGAATTCTCAAGAATGCATGGGTTGATAATGACTCGCTAAATAAACAAAATCACTTACAGTTTGAGGATAAAATTCCAGTTGCTCTGGATACACTCAGTCCCCCCTGGTGTCCCACGGACCCTGAAAACATTCCGGAATGCCAAGACAACCACATCCTGAACGACATGTTTAATTTTGCTGAATATAACTACGCCCTCAGTACTCGTAAAGTCAAATCTTCCCCTGGTAAAGATGGAATTGGGTACGAAGTTATCAAAAATCTCCCAGCTAAATACAATTTGATACTTTTAGATATATTCAATTCTTTATACAACAGCTCATCTTTCCCTAAAGCATGGACCTCCCAATTTATTCATTTTGTCTCTAAACCGAATGGTTTTGATGTTAGACCAATTGCTCTTTCGTCAAGTTTATGCAAACTTTTTGAAACCATGGTTAAAAATCGCCTCCAGTGGTGGGTTGAGTATAATAACTTTCTACCGAACAACCAGAGCGGCTTCAGGAATGGAAGATCTTGCTATGACAACTTGAGTAATATTTTGTTGTACGCTGACTATAACTTAAACAAGAATCATGAAACCCTTGCGGTATTTTTAGATGTTAAGTCAGCTTTTGACAACGTAGACATTTCCATCTTAATAGATAAACTAGTAGATATAGGATGACCCCAGAATCTTGTAAAATTCATTCATTTCTTAACATACGAAAGAGAAATAACGTCTATATACAATTCCATTCCCAGAAAAGTATATAAAGGTGTCCCACAAGGGGGGGTCCTTTCGCCTCTTCTCTATACGCTCTACGTGTCTCAAATAAACTCTGGTATCCATCAAGAGGTACAGGTGTCACACTTCGCCGACGATATAGCGATATATTATAGCAATAAATCAATACCCAGAGCTATTAAAATAATAGAGGATTCGGTACAAATCATTGACAATAATTTGCACCATCTTGGTTTATCTCTCGCCCCTCATAAGACAGAGTTTCTGCACCTCAACAAAAGACGTACTCCGCCAAGAGACACGACTATCAAAATAAATTCATGCACTATCAAATGCAGCACACAAGCTCGATTTTTAGGTATTATTATAGATGAAAAATTGAATTTCCGAGCTCATTTAGATAAGATATTATCTCTGGCATTAAAATCGTTGAATATCATTAAGTTTATTCGAGGCATATGGTGGGGATCGGATCCACAAACACTCCTCACCCTCTATAGATCTTTTGTCCGATCGATTATAGAATATGGTGTTTTTATCTATATTCCCCACAGAAAAACTCACTTAAATAAACTAGAAAAACTTCAAAATACAGCCATTCGATTAGCCATGGGCTACAGAAACTCCACTCCAATTGGTGTCATATTAGCTGAAAGTAAACTTCCTACTATACACTCACGCGCAGTTTTTTTGTGTAAAAATTATCTAATCAAAATTCTATCCCACACGAATATCCAGGTTTCTAGGTTTATCAATGATATTCATATCAACTCTAATTGTACTAAAATGAGACCAAGAATTTTAAAAGACTGTATAGAGAGTATAAAGCCTATTTTATCGATGTTAAGTACTGATACACACTACAATATCTTTAAGAATAATTATAATATGTTAACTGATACACCTTCTCTTGACGAGGAGAGTGGTGTACTGGCTAGGACAGTTGCAACAATTGGTCAGAATCCAAATGCTGTGTTTGACAAACAACTCGAAAATTATACTCGGATTTTTACTGATGGTAGTAAACAAAGAAATGACAGTATCACAGTCGGTGCCGCATGCAGCTGTCCTGCCCTCGATATCGAGCTAAAGATCGGAGTTTACAATAAAGCCTCCATCTTCACAGCTGAAAGTATTGCACTTGATGAGGCTGTGAAGCTGGCGGTGATGAACGAAGATCGTAGTTTCCTTATACTCTCAGATTCTCTCAGTGCGCTGCGACTCTTATCCAGTCCCTTATTCAATATCAGAACCAATAGTTATCTTCTCCATGCCAAAAATTTATTATTTACTGCAACCAATGATATTAAATTTGTTTGGGTCCCGTCGCATTGTGGTATTGGGGGTAATGAGGAGGCAGATCGCCTAGCTAATGACGCAACAAAACTTTCAGCAAATATAATGTATAAAATACCGTTCACGGATTTCGCAGAAACGTTCAAGAATGAATCCTGGAAACTAACTGAACAAAAAATTGAGGAAATTAGATTGAACAAGGGATTAGAATATTTTCAATGGTATTATAAAAAAAAAAGGAAGCCCTGGTTTGACAATCTCAAACTTGCTCGAAGAACTATCACTTGGGTAAATCGAGCTAGGTCAAACCATTATAGTTTGGCCAGTTCCTTAGCCAGAATACATATAGTTGATTCGCCAGAGTGTCCATGTGGTAACCCTGAGGAAGACCTGAACCACATATTATGGCAGTGCCCTCGATATACTGTAGAACGAGTGGAACTAGAAAATAACCTAATGAAGGAACACATGTTCCCTCCATACGATGTAAAAGTCTTCCTCTGTGGATTGAATGTAAAGTTACTAAATATTATTGATCAATACCTGACTAGAATTAATGTTAAAATATAAGAAATGTCATATGTAACTATACTGTACAAATATTCAGCTAAGTAAACCTAATGGTTTAAATGCTTTAATAAAAAAAAAAAAAAAAAAAAAAAAAAATCCCTTCAAATTCCTTGAAAAATCTGAATTAATTCACCACTTAATACCGAAAGTAAGTACAAGCCACAATAAAATCAAATTGGATTCAATTAGGTGAACAGTTAAGTGAATGGAAGATGGACACCATTGAGCACCACGGTGCACGTTTTGGGGCATTCTAGCCGCGTCCCCGTCACGAACCATGGGTAACGCTAAGAGCTGGAGAGGTTTGTTACACCTTTCCAAACGTTGATTTGGAAAATTTCAGTATTCCAAATTATTAATTTAATTTTTACCTTCAGTAGGGAAAGAGTGGGGCATGTACAACTACCCAGGCAACTACCCAGGCATACCAATATTCAAATCGGTGATGTCCTGATCTGAACAAATCATTTAAAGCAACCAGCTTTCAGCGCCTTAAATGTGTCAATTCAAACATCACATACTAAACAACAACAACCACACTTGAGTTTTCAAAGGAAACAAAAAATTGAAGGTGATAAAGTAGCACTTTACCAAAATTTAGAATGACAAAAATTATTTAGAATTTTTTTTTGTCACTAAACATATTATTTTTTTTATTAAAAAATAACTGGATCAAATGTTTGAAAATTTTGAGGACATTCAATGTAATACTAAAATTCTCAAAAATTGTGTAAAATGTCCTTTCAGCACTTAGAAAATTTGTGGCTGGGAAATTTCCTAAAATTACTGAGTCAGAAAACCGTTCCTCCTCCCGAGTGTCAGTGGCCACGCAAACGCAATACTCTGTCATTTAGTTCCGGGAACAACACTCCGAGGCGCCGGGGACACCTTCGAACAGCGACAACGGCGTAATACAGGATAATATATCCAGTTAGTATAGAAATCAGTGGGGTTGCCGTTCGTCCCTATACTAGGGGACAAGATTGCGCGCACCGTTTTCGTTTAATGGCGGTGTTAGGCCCCAACCCTTGGAAAATAACTTTAATTCAGTCAGTTCCATCCAGACTGTTGTCTTAACAAGTTTTGAGCTTCTCTCTTCAATTAGTTTTCCCTCAAAGTTTTACTTAAAATTTTTATAACGTTTACGAAGTGTATTTATATTACAATCTTTTAAGTTTCGGATTACAGTTTTGAAATTAAAGTATTAGTGTGCTCACATAAGCACTGGAGTTTGGATTTATTTTCAAGAAACCCCCAATTTAAATAATTCTATAATTGAAGGAGTCAACATCGATGGAGTCCTCATTTCGAAGGTTAGTAGCAAACTAATCCACAACTCTAATGATGCTTGATTATTAGAATGGCACTTTTTTATGCTTGATTATTAGAAAAGCAATGTCCTCCTAGTTACCACGACAGGCCGGAAATATACTATTTTTTGTCACTCTCGTTCCCAAAACTCGGTTTTAGGGACTGTTTTGAGGCCGTAAATTGGTGTTTCATGTGCGTCGGCCGTAATATACTTGTGGAGTCCACGAGACAGTCTCCTCAATCCGTGAAACTTCCTCCCCAGCCCAAAAACTAACATGAAGTTAACCGAACTATCCAACCATTTGGGGCATGCGCATTAGCATTCGCAATGAGCTGTTACAGTCAGTAGCTGGTTTTGAATGTAGTCCCTTGCGGATTTCTGGTATCATTAATGTAATTCCCATCAAAAATAATTTTAAAATGATAAAAATGAACGTAATAATCCCTGAAACTCCCGAGAATATCGACGATGAACTGGACAATGAGGTAACCGATCTCAACGACATTGGACGTAACTCAAAGGACTCCGAGGAAGAATCAGATGACATGTTCTCTACCGACGATGAAAACGAAATACCTGAAGAGGTGGAAAATTAATTAATGCTGCTTATGATAATCTACAACCAGAAAAATCGAAAGAAATTTATTTTGACACTTACAAGAAATTCATAAAATGGAAAGAGGACACTCGCATAAAATGCGCTATTAATGAGAGGGTTATACTGGGATATTTAGAGTTCTTATCCAGAGGAAAATTGAAACCCAGCACTTTGTGGTCAATTTTTTCCATGCTGAAAAATCAAATAAATTTATATCACAATATTGATCTGAACACTTTCCCCTCAGTCAAAGCTTGGTTAAAAAACAAGAGCGCAGGTCACCAAAGAAAAACATCAAGAGTGTTTTCTCCTCAACAAGTGAAACAATTTGTAGTGGAAGCTGACGATGATAAGTGGCTGGCTAGTAAAGTAAGTAAAATAGTATTTTTGGCGAGTGGAAGGTTTATATATATATAATCCCACAAGTCAAAAACCACTACGATCGCTAATAACGTCGTTAATCGGCTCGTGAAATATTTTTAGTTAATTTTTCCAAATTTCGCATAGGTTGCCTTGATTCTTGGGATGTGTGGAGCTTGTCGTAGGGGAGAATTGTATCGTATGACAACTGAAAATGTGGCTTTTGAGGGGAATGCCCTAATGGTCCATCTGCCTGCAGAAATCACAAAAACTAAAAAACCCAGGGATTTTGCAGTGAAAGGACATTTCGCTAACATCATCAGAAATTACATGGCTCTACGGCCTTCTGATTGTCCATCAAACCATTTCTTCATGGGCTATCGAAATGGTAAATGCGTACGAGGAAATATGGGGATTCACACTATAGGAGGCATGTCAAAAGCAATTGCAACATATCTACAGCTGCCCAATCCTGAGTTATATACTGGTCACTCATTCCGAAGATCCTCTGCGACAATTTATGTCAACGCAGGTGCTTCAATCATTGACCTTAAGAGACATGGTGGCTAGAATTCCGATGCTGTTGCCGAAGGTTACGTACAAGAATCAGCAGCTCGTAAACGAAAAGTCTGTGATGACATCACTAGTGCCATTCTGGACTCAGATTCTCGTCCTGTTCCTTCCACTAGCAAACATTCGAAAACTTTTCCCACGGCTTTCTCTAATGCGAATAACAATCAGAATAAGGTACCCCAACTACATTCACTCGATAAAGAAAATCGCATACAAATTAACACCTCAACACCATCCTCCATCTTCACAACCCCCGGTGGTATCACATTAAACTTCACAAACTGCTCCAATATAACAATTAATATTAACAAGGTAAGATCATCAAAAACAAATGCAGTGTAAAAATACTGCTTTTAGATTTTCTAAAAATAGTTATAACTAATCCCAAAGAAAAACTTATAAAGCTTTAAAACCTACCAAAAAATTCATATAATTATGCAAAAAGATTCTATTGAAAAATAATTTGAATAGAATTGTGATATGAAAATGAAGCGAAAACAAGACAAAAATCGCCCAAAGACTGTTGGTGCTGTTAATGTTACAGTATAACACTTTATGTTTGTATATTTAATTAAATTTAATTCAATTTAAATATTTAATATATTTGATAAACAAAAAAATAAAGTTCGTGATATCTATTTTTTTTTCCATTGATGTTTGGTTTTTCTACAGTGGGAGGGGCTTCGCCCCCCCCCCCCCAATCCCCCCTGCCCCGCCCCCCCTCACCCCGCTTTGGAAACGTCGGTGACAAAAAATAGTGTTTGTCATTCGGCCGCTCCACTCGGTCTCATTCAAACTCGCGTGACTTTGCCGCCACTCGCCTTCGGCTCGTGCGGCAAACGTCACACTCGTCCATGAGACCTCGTTTCACGGCCTTACCACAAAATATACTATTTCACTCGTTACGAAATATACTATTTCTCGGGAAAAATCAAATGATTAATGAACAATATTAATTTTAAGAACATGGTAACTTTGCACCTACATCTAACGACTGATACCCTGTTAAGGGGTTATATACAGTTATGATTTTCAGAAAATTGATTTTTTTTTTCATTTTATTTTCTGTATTTACATATATTTAAGAATACACACAAGAAATTTCAAATCGATCCGGCAAATATTTCCCAAGTTACATGCACATTTGTAAAGACATTTCGGAGTTAAGTTGAAAAAAAAATTTTTTTATCCCATGTAAAGTGCATTCCAAACTTTAAACGCGTTTTTCTCAGAATGGTGTTTTCAAAGTCGGTGACCACTATAACTCGAAAAAGGCAGAACCGATTTGTCTAAAATTTTAACATAAGATTCTTGAATTTATTTTTCAGTGATTAATCGAAGGTTTTATTTTTCCGATAAATACTTGTATTTTTATAAACAATTTAAAATCGAAATTTCGCTGAAAAATCGACTTTTTTCTTTGAGAAGGCGCCATTTTGACAAAAAAATATTTTTTGCTTATCCCTTCGATTAATCACTACATTTAAAATGACTTGAATGAAATCTGTTTGGTTTTTTAATTTCAGATGATCCAGTTCAGAGATAGAGTGGTCACCGCAAGACGTATTTTTCAGAGGACCTCTTGGAGATCAGCTGTAGCTCTTCTCCAGAGAAATATTTTTACTAGTTATAAGGATTGAAATATTGTTTGATAATACCATAATAAGTATGTAAACTTTTTGAATCAATAAATTCTAAAGACTTCTCAACAAAAATTCTTGAAAATTCGCTTTTTTTTGGCCCATTAACTGTATATAACCCCTTAGGCACAAAATAAATGTCGAGAGGAGGAGAGATCCACACAAATAGAAACTGAAAACGTTTCGTATCTCATTGCCTATCCTGTGAAAGAAAATCAATAAATTAAAATAAAAAAATTTACCACAAAACAACACACAATAAAATATACCGTATGAGTTTTTGGTAGTTTACAACGATATCTAATTGCACTTTCTAATCGAAACAAATGACTGGTTTTAAAATTGTCAATTTGGCTTATCAAAATTGATATTTGCCCGCTAACAGAGAATGTCGTGATCACGTATAGAAAATCGAAGTTCAATCTTATAATAACATCGATGACTATCAATATCACTCTAAATGTATAAGTTCCAAAATATATCAGATTGTTGGTAATTGCGTAGTATTCGTAAAGATGTAATGGCAGAGGATACTCCTTCAATAATGCCACACGGTCTTCATTTTTCCGTGTGCATTCCGAAAAAATCCACATTCATGAATGATCTTATCGAAGAACACCATTTTCAAAACTCACCTCCTGGCTTCCGTAGCAATGGAAGGAAGACCAAAAATATAGCACACGGTATCATGTAAACCCGTAGTATTCTGAACAATGTTTCTATGGTTACATTATAACTATCGAAGATCTCTCTCTGTTTGCAATTTGGATAATTCTTCAAATCACTGTTTTCCTCAATGAATACAATAACTTTATGGATTGAATCCTGGTGTAGCCACACAACAATAAAACAGAGTCCTACGATGATAACACCGATAGTATCTGCCAAATTGTCAATAATATCCGCCGAATTATCAATATTGGCAACGATATCGGCAAACAGGAGAATCCACTGGTAACATATGCAGAAAAAAGAAAAGTAGAATGTAAAGTCGTTTTTTTTTCGAGGTAATACCGATAGCGGACTGTGTATATTTCATCCATGTGAGTACTTTTATTGATCTTCGAGTTATTGATAATTCCTTGGGAGCATTTGAAAATACAGCGAACGCCCTCGCCGATTGTTATTTACATTTTTCATACTCACGTCAGTCATGTTGATCGTAATTCGCGGGTTCGTGCTACTGACAAACTGTTGGCGAGAAGGACAATTGTAACTACTCTGGAATACTTCTGACCGATATAAGAGTGGTGGGACATCGACGAGTGTAACATGAACGTTAATGGGTATTTAATTGATCAATTTTCTTATAGGTTTCTGGTGAAACCTGGGGGGTCGGCGTTTATTCTCCATCGAATGCTCCATCAGCCTACAAACAGACTTTCCTGGTGAGTGTGAACTATCTAGCATTGTGAGGATAATTTCATAGGTATGCGGTGAAACTGAAATTCGCGCTGTTCAGCACAAAGTGAAATTGATATCAATGAAAAGATTGAGTCAGACTCGATCATGCGAAATAACTTGAAGCTGGTCACTGGGTGAAATTTTGGCCTTTTTCGGGTTCATATCAGCTACTTCCCAGCATGAATTCCGAATAATGTTAAACGCTGGCGAGACTAGATACCTTTCAATAGAGCGCTTTATCATATGTTGAATTTATATGAATACCTCTAAAAATTATATTTAATGAATTACTTTTAGGGGGGAAAGCAATCTCCCGTCATGCACCCAAATCAGTTATTGAACCTTCAATTGAGTCAAAAACTAAACGAGTGGGGAAATTTTTAATGAGAGCACTCTTTTATTTCATGAACATTATTCACAATTTATTTGACACTGAAAGATGTAAATTTCCACTTGACAAACATAATTCCAGATGAATTAACTTCGGGAATCTATAATTATTGCGTGTTATGAAGGTTCGGTTGTGAACTTGGAAACATGTCAATTTGAACGAACTATTTTATTTGACGCATCACCTAGAGCAACACCTTACCCAGGTAACCATCATAGTCGATTGACTACCCATTTGTATTTTGTATTAGTGTTAGTTAATTAGTAATACGGATTTTATATGTGTTTTTTGACATAATCCTCAAATCTGGAAGAGATAGCATATTTTGGCTCCCGAACTTTTTTGTAGATCTCACGGCACTCTCCAAAACAGTTATTCATAAAATTTTTGGTGTCTCAAAATTTATAGCTCTCAAAAAGAGAATTAAAAAATTTGAATTATGCCAATTAATTTAAAAAATATATATGTAAATCTACGAGAGGTAGCGTATTTTTGTTCACGACCTTTCTGGTAGAAGACAAGGAAATCTTTCAAAGGTTATGAAGCATAATAACGATTATCCAAGGATGCACACTGAGGCCGTCGCGCTCACCAAATGCGCCAGCACTGTTTCACTACATTCCTCTTCAATCCTTTGTTCCATTCTAAAATGAAAAACAAAAAATCAAATCTGTAATTCATCAGTATATATCTTGGTTCTAATTTCAATAATCGATTATTTTCAGTGATAACCTCCTAATTTTGATCTGCAATCATCAACATTGGTCTGCATCGTGGATAGCCTCATGGCAAGAGCTGAAAGCCTACCACTTACGTGAAAAACCAGAGTCACCATGAGACAGTCTGTCGCTTTCTGCCCGAATCCACTCACAAACGCAAATGGAAATTTCGCGCCACATGTGATGACATACATCTGAACATCATCGACTTCATGAAAAATGTGGAATCGACAGGCTAGTAGAAATGGGATCATTGCATTGAGTACAATATCTACTCCTAACACCATTCCAACGTTTATCAAATTCAAATTGTATTGCGGGAATATGGCCATGAATTTTGCCATCTCTGAAGTTGTAAATTTCAAATTTCTGACCTACACAGAACAAAATTTGTAAATTTTTGCTACACACCAAATTAGTCTTTATGTGACGGCTTAATAAAAGCGGAAAGTTCTAGGTGTGGGAAATGTTCGGTTTCAGGAGACTTGGGACGATCACTTACCTTAATAACACGTAATTTCAATATTAATTTTATAACAAATAGACATGAAGATGACATAGAAAACAAGATCACATCACCAAGTTGTCGATTCTATTTTGTAAGCATTGCCATATGCACAATATTTATACTTGCATACACATCATGCCTCGGTTAAATTTTCGATAGCATGCTCAAGATTATCAATGGATAAAAACAAATCTAAATATTCACACAGGAACATTGCAGACAAAATATTGGAAATTGACAATGAAAATGAAATTGTTCGGATTTCGAGGCCAAAACCCAAGTATCGACTGTAGTTTTTTCGTCCAACTCAAAACTGTGCTTGATCTATCAAAATCTTGCTGATTCTGTTGAAAAATAGACTATTTACGAGCCTAGTTCTAAAGAATCCAGTAATCTCTCGCTCGAATTCTGTCACTTCACATTGCGGTCCAACCCACTTTCATTCTGGTAGTAGACTCTGATTTTGGCGACACTACAACTGCGTTTGAAGCTGAAAGCTGAACCGGTGTGTTTACTGCATGAGTGTGCTATAAATCGACCGGAGGGTCCATTTATTCCAAACTATTTAATTAAAAATCGATCACACGAGACTTACCATGCGTGCTCTTGCCACCGATTTTCTTACCCGAGTAGAAATTTCATTCGGCAAAGCTTCGGTCCGAATTTGGCATGCCGAACGTTATGTTCGGTGCGAGTTTGCAGGGGCAAATTCGGGCCTAATTCGGTGCGCTACGCGTTTTTGACGTTTGGGCCGAATGATACTGACCGAACGTTTGCCGGATGATATTTTATTAATTATTAAATTGTTAATGGGCAATTCACAAACAATAAATATACCCAAACAGGTATTTGAACCTAGAATCTCTCGATCTAGAGTCTTGTACCATATCCACTCGCCCAACGTGTCATTCTTGTAAGTGAGTATCAGTTTTGCATATATCAGTATTACTCGCAATAACTGATACCATTGAAATGACTACAATTAGCTAATAAGTGGAATTTTCCAGCTAATCACCCCCCTCTGCGTCTAACTCCTCCTCTCCTTTATCCTTCTATTGTAATTTTTTTTTGACGGCCAAAAGTTTTCTAAGTCCCATTCGGCATGCCTAATTTGGCC
>JAPYZM010005314.1:0-12775 GCA_030522845.1 Psyttalia concolor
TTACTGGGAATTGAAAGGTTGTAATTATGTAATTATGAGTATGTTCCAGATATTCGTATTTCACCAGTCTGTTTTGAAGGGGAGGTGTTGATAAGAGCTGTCAAAGACAGCCTGGTTACCGACCGTGGTTTTTGACTGAAGCTGTATATTGTAATGAGGCCGCCGGGCGCGTCCATCAATCTGGTCGATCAAATATGGCGAACAAGCAAACACGTGTGAATTAATTGCTCGATATTAAATCCAAAGTTATTGCTGTAATCTGAAATATATTTATTAGTCATTGAAGTGATTGTGTCTGTTCATGTTATTTCCTGAACCTCCAACAAGAAGTCTATGGCCCAATAATTTCGTCCCCATCCAAAACCACCCCTCTCTCCACAAGCAACCCCCTGAGCAGCGCGGGAATAACACCTTGCCTCTGCTCCTTAGGCTAAGTTTTGTATATATTTAGTGATCTTAAGGTTTTAGGTTTAGTTACGTTTACGTTTCGAGGTATTACGGTTTGCTACTCTCGGAGAAACAAAGAGCAACTGGCGCTCTAAAGCATTTTTTGTGGATTTAGTTGCCATTTTGGCGAAGACTGGAGGAAAAGGGCGTTAACGTCAGGTTTTCGCTCTTTAGAAAATCTGCCACGTTACAAATTGTTTCAAAAAATTTGAGGCTTTGAAATTTTTTTTCAGAACAGAAAACTAGCTTATAAACTACAGAATACGTTTATATGCTTTTTGGGTCATTTTTGCGGAATTGGCACCCTGGTTTGACACCCAAATCCAAAAAATGTTTTTTTTGCCCACAATATTTGAGCAGAAATCTTTTAAATTGCGGAGAAAAAAAGCATGTCATTTTGGTCTATTGACGGTTTCGAGCCGAGGACCCTGGCCGCCTAGCTTGACGGAGCTGCTATGTCGGTTTACTGCGTCAGTTTACTTGCTTTTTTTCATCTGTACTTGTGAAAATCAAAGTTGATCATTTCAATTGTGTGATTTCAACTTCTAAGGTGTTTTCTTCATCCTCTATCTGAAAGTACGCATTTCCGTGCAAAAATTGGATTCTAAAACAGCCCCTTTTGTGGCTGGCTCTATTTATAGCACCAGTATTTCATCGCGAATGTTGGCCAATCGCGAAACTAATAATTAGCGCGACTCAAACACACACTGAAGCATGGAGTGCCGGTCCATGACAATACGAGCATAACCTCGAAAATGCACCCATCGTCTGTACTGATGTAATATCAGAATTATACTAATTTGAAAAGCATTATAAAAGCGAACGCCAAAGGATATACACCAAGAAAAGCTTTCGTTTTGAAGTGGGAGGAAATAATCAAAGATACAAAGCTATACTAACTTCAGCATATGTTTTAACATAGGGTATAACCCGAAGCCTCCCCTCTAGTTTCCAGGCATGTGCAATGAAAGTAGCCCTCCGCCACGGGACTAGTTTCATATTCTGTGCGGGTTTTTTGAATTAAAAATCCGTACAAACAATTATAAATAATTTTGTATTGGGCTAAAAAAGTAATATCCCTCAATAAAGAGAACTATATTTATAGATAGCATGTTCATCATCCAAAATTGTGAATCTTTTCATACTGAAGTGTGTATTTTTCCCTTAAATATGTTCTTGAAAGAAGAAATTACATTTTCAAAGACATATTAATTGTCTGAGGAAGGGGCAGTTATTAGTTAAATGTCAGGCAGTCATTTTTACGGTTGAAAATGTGTATATAACAGTTTAAAAAATTAGCTGCTCATTGGTAGAATAATGATGCGATTATACAGGATGTCCCAAAGCTCTACGTCGATCCGAAAGGGGGTGGTTCACGGTGTGATTCTGAGCAGAAAAATCCTTTTCCACTTTATGATCAGAAGCACCCCTGAGCAGTTATTAAGAAAGGGCAGGAAAATTCTTTTTAATTCATTTTTTGTAACTTTTCCAATAGATTAATTAAAAAATAGATACATTATTTGCAAAAACAAATTTTTTTAATTTCAAATATAAAATTAAAAATTTGGACTTGAAAATTTGAAATGAAAAATTTGCAATTCAAAAATTGGGCTCGAAAACTTGGAATTCAGAATTTTTACTTAAATATCTTGAATTTGCAATTTTACCATCAATTTTGATATAAAAACTTTGAAATTCCAAAGTTCCACTGGAAAATTGAAAATTTCAAGTTTGACTTCTAAAATTGGAAACTCAAAGTTTTCATTTAAAAATCGTGAATTCCAAATTTTTTATTTAAAAACTTGAGTTACAATTGCGAATTCCAGATTTTTGAGTCAAAATTTTGAATTTCAATTTTTTAGGAGGCTCTCTCGTTTTTTAGGGGTTACGAGAGTCACATGGAATAAAAATTAATTTGTTGAGTGATCAGGAAAATAACAAGGGAAGAAATAAATAAATTTACGAAATGACCAGGCAAACGAGGATTGAAAATAAATGTATTCATGGAATCATGAGGGAGGGCGGAAGAAAGGAGGGTGTAAGAATTAATTTTTTGGGGGGTAGAGGTACTTGGGGAAGAGTCAAGCACTACGAGGGTCACTTAGACGTCGGTCAAGCGTCACGGGAGTGACTAGAAGGTCAGTTAAGCGTCATGGGAGTCACTAGAAGGTCGGTTAAGCGCTACCAGAGGGAGTTGATGGAGAGTCAAGCGCCACGAGGGTCACTTGGAGGTCGGTCAAGGGTCACTTGGTGGTCGGTGAAGTGTCACGAGTCACTGGGAAATCGGTTAAGCGCCACCCCAGGTACTTGGGGAAGAGGCAAGCGCCAGGAGGGTCGTCAGGAGGGTCATGACCCTTGTGACAATTCACCGACCAAGTGACCCTCGTGGCGCTTGACCGACCTCCTAGTGACCCTCGTGACGCTTGACCGACCTCCAAGTGATCCTCGTGATGCTTGGCTCTCTCCAACTACCTCTGGTGGCGCTTACCCGACCTCCAAGAGACCCTTGCGACACTTCACCGACTGCCAAGTGATCCTTGACCGACCTCCAAGTGACCCTCCTGGCGCCTGACTCTCCATCAACTACCTCTGGTAGCGCTTAACCGATCTTCTAGGGACTCCCATGACGCTTAACCGACCTTCTACTGACTCCCGTGACGCTTGACCGACGTCCAAGTGACCCTCGTAGTGCTTGACTCTTCCCCAAGTACCTCTACCCCCAAAAAAATTAATCCTTACACCCTCCTTTCTTCCGCTCTTCCTCATGATCCCATGAATACATTTATTTTCAATCCTCGTTTGCCTTGTGATTTCGTAAATTTATTAATTTCTTCCCTGGTTATTTTCCTGATCACTCAACAAATTAAAGCTCATTCCATGTGACCCTCATAATCCCTAAAAAACTATTTCCGCCCGTTGTGGCTGTCGTGCTCCTTTTAAAAGAATGACTTCCCCTCTGGAGAGCCTCCTAAAAAATTGAAATTCAAAATTTTGACTCAAAAATCTGGAATTCGCAATTGTAACTCAATTTTTTAAATAAAAAATTTGGAATTCACGATTTTTAAATGAAAACTTTGAGTTTCCAATTTTAGAAGTCAAATTTGAAATTTTCAATTTTCCAGTGGAACTTTGGAATTTCAAAGTTTTTATATCAAAATTTATGGTAAAATTGCAAATTCAAGATATTTGAGTAAAAATTTTGAATTCCAAGTTTTCGAGTCCACTTTTTGAATTGCAAATTTTTCATTTCAAATTTTCAAGTCCAAATTTTTAATTTTATATTTGAAATTAAAAAAAAAATTTTTTCAAATAATGTAACCATTTTTTAATTAATCTATTGGAAAAGTTAAAAAAAATGAATTGAAAAGAATTTTCTAGCCCTTTCTTAATAACTGTTCAGGGGTGCTTCTGATCAAAAAGTAGAAAAGGATTTTTCTGCTCGGAATCACACCGTGAACCACCCCCTTTCGGATCGGCGTATAGCTTTGGGACATCCTGTATGATCGCATCATTATTCCACCAATGAGCATCTAATTTTTTAACCTGTTATATACACATTTTCAACCGTAAAAATGACTACCTGACATTTAACTAATAACTGCCCCTTCATCAGACAATTAATATGTCTTTGAAAATGTAATTTCTTCTTTCAAGAACATATTTAAGGGAAAAATACACACTTCAGTATGAAAAGATTCACAATTTTGTATGATCAACATGGTGTTTATGAATATAGTTCTCTCCATTGAGGAATATTACTTTTTTCGCCCAATAAAAAAATATTTATAAGTATTTGTACGGGTTTTTAGTTCAAAAAACCCGCACAGAATATGAAAATAGGCCCGTGGCGGGTGACTAGTTTCATTGCCCATGCCTTGAAAATACAGGGGAGGCTTCCGGTTATACCCGATGTTGAAACTTATGCTGTTAGTATAGCTTCGTAAATTTGATTATTTCCTCCAACTTTGAAACGAAAGCTTTTCTTGGTTTATATGCTTTGGCGTTCGCTTTTATAATGCTTTTTAAATTAATATAATTATGATATTACATCAATAAAGATGATGATGGGTTCATTTTCGAGGTTATGCTCGTACTTCAGTGTGTGTTTGAGTCGCACTAATTATTAGTTTCGCGATTGCCCAACATTCGCGGTGAAAGACGGGCGCTGTAATCGGGGCCGGCCACAAAAGGGGCTGTTTCACAACCCAATTTTTGCACGAAAATGCGTACTTTCAGGTAGGGGATGAAGAAAAATCCTTAGAAGTTGAAAGCACACAATTGAAATGATCAACTTTGATTTTCACAATTACAGTTGAAAGAAAGCAAGTAAACTGATGCAGTAAACCGACACAGTAGCTCCGTCAAGCTAAGCGGCCAGGGTCCTCGGATTGACACCGTCAATAGACTAAAACGACATGCTTTTTTTCTGTGCAAATTAAAAAATTTCTGCTTAAATATTGTGGTAAAAAAAATGCAGTTTTTAAATTTGGGTGTCAACCCGGGTAAAAATATATCCGTCGTTGGAAGCTCTTTCAATTAGTTTTTGGGAAATTCTTCAAAATATTATGTCAAAGATCTTTTTGGGTCACCGAACAGATCTTCAAAAGACTAATATCTGCCAAATATATCTTGTCATCGGAAGACAACTTTTTATTATTAAAAAGGCAAAATACGGAGTCCCGCTCCGCTTTTCAACTTAATAAATTCGATTTCACTCAATACCATCGCTCTCCTACCTGAATAAGTGATAAACACCAATTAAAAATTTACCATCGGAATGGGTTTTGAACCTACAACCTACGGAGTCGCAACCTAACGCGTTACCACGGAGCTATCACACGCAATTGTTATTGGTGGTAATCGGTGTCGCCCATATAAATGACAGCTCTCTTTTGTTAGAAATAATGGATGACAATGATAAATCAAGCCTACAAATAGAAAAAATGTATATTTTAATTAATATTATCATTATTATGTTTCTAGAAGAAAAACAATTTTTCTTCAAAAAATATTTTGACCGAAAAATCAATATTTTTAAAGAGACGTTTATTAACTTGAAGTTGACTTTACTCCCGATTTACCAGAAGATGAAAATAGACCTGATAAGGGGCTAATTCCGTTCATCGGGCCCCCAATAAGTAAATAGAACGAATTAATCACACAGCGAAATGTTCTTGTGAAACACGGGATTTGAAAACATAATTTACCATTTTTAAAAATGGTAGTTTCCTAATTTCTTACGTCGTAAATTACGAAATTTTTCCCGTATTTTACGTTCGTCCAATCTCGTAAATTACCGTCTTCGAATCCCGTAATATACGATATCTCAATCTTGTATTTTTCGCGATTGAGATATCGTCAACGAGAATTTCAAAAACCTAAATTATGATTTAAAAATCGTAAGTTACGGGATTAATTATGTAATTTACATATTAAAAATCATAAAAGACGACGGATGTTGCTGGAAATTTCCAGAATTTCTATTTTTTAAACAAAAAAAATTTTGTGACGTGACTTCGTTTTTTGAGATTATCTCGAAATCTAAGGGAGATAGTGTTGATAATCAAGCACAGTCGAAAAGAGAGCGAGTGAATAAGCAAGTGGTACGAGGTAATGAGTGCTAGAGAATATAAACACCGATTGGATGAACGTCAATCGGCACATCTGCCTTACAGGGTTTATTCAATGCGACTGACTACAGATTCGAATGTATATCTGAATTTGGCCTCTACTATTGTAAAGGCTTTGACACGCCTGCTTCGCTCTCAACACTTCCCCTCGATGCAGGTGTCTTCTCAGAGCCCTCGTTCTGGAGTCCTATCTTTTCAATTAGTATTTTAAGTTTTGTTGGACCCACTGGCTTCGTCAGTAAGTCAGCTACGTTCTCGTCTGTTGGATAGTACTGCAGTTGCACCATTCCCTTATTTTCTAGGTCTTTGTATCCCAGTCCTCGAGTGTGAATGTGTTTTGCCCGGTTACTTATACCTCCACTACGTAGACTGTTGATGGCTCCCTGGTTATCTTCTAAAAGCGTAGTTGGTTCTCCTTGTGGTTCTTCGAAGAAACGTAGAAGATCTCTCAGCCATTCCGCATCTTTACATGCCTCTGCTACGGCGATGATTTCGGCTTCAGTCGATGATAGTGCCACACTTTCTTGCTTCTTACTGGTCCAGCTAATTGTTCCACCGTTGAATTTAAATAGAATTCCAGTATTAGATTTCCGCGTGGTTCTGTCCTCAGCCCAATTGGCATCTACGAAACCTACCAGCGACTGGTACTCAGATGATCTATCACTCAGTTTTAATTGATAATCACTTGTCTTCTTCAAGTACCGACAAATTCTTTGGACCTCATTCCAATCCACTTTCGTCGGGTGAGTCGAATGTTGGGCTAATATTGCCACTGGAGCTGCTATATCTGGCCTGGAGTTTACAGCAAGATACAGAAGTGATCCAATCATTTTAGGATAATGATTGTTTGGTTCTTCTGGTGAATTTATACGGGCATTCTCGTACCCTGGATCCATGGGATAATCAGCGTCCTTGGCATCCTGTAGTTTTGATCGATTCAAGACCTTTTTGATGTAGTCAGCCTGGTGAATCCTGAAGGCTCCGTTTGTGTCTCTATTCACCTGGATCCCCAAGTAGCATCGAATGTCCGCCAGATCTGTGATGCTAAATTGTTTATTAAGCGCTTCTTTTAATTTATTGGCAAGTGGTTCAGAGGATGCTGCAATAATAATGTCATCTACATGTATTATTAAATAAATAAGGGATTTTCCTTTACGATATTTGTGGAGACAGGGATCACAACTACTTTTCGTGAAGCCATATCCAGTTATTGTTTTGTTCAGCTTCATTCCAGGCTTTTGCTGCTTGCTTCAGACCATATATACTTCTATTTAACTTACAGCCCCATTCTTGATGTGATTGATCGATAAAACCTGGTGGCTGCTTCATGTAAATAATCTCTTTCAGGTCTCCGTTGAGGAATGCAGTTTTTACGTCGAAGTGTTTGACTACCTCGTTGTAATCGATGCCAAATTTTTGGGAAAGTCCTTGAGCAACAAGTCTAGCTTTAAACCTGTCTGGACGGCCATCTGAATGTTTCTTCACTGTATAAACTGCACTGCAGCCTATTGGTTTCTTATTTTTGGGTATTGGCTCAAGGTTCCAAGTTTCGTTATCTGCAAGTGATTGAAGCTCCTCAAGCATTGCCTTCTTCCATTCCTCAGCATATTCTCCTTGGAGTGCTTGTTCCAGTGTCTTGGGTTCCAAATCGTTTAGTGCCTCTTGGGTGTCCTCGTCAGATGTATCAGTTGATTCACTGGTTGTCTTTTCTGAAAGGGATATTTCCGATGAGTTGTTAGATACTTTTGATGAAATTCTGTCTGCTAGTGGGACGTCATCTAGACTTATTTCTGAATCTGGTGAGAGAGTGATGTCGATGGTGGGAATTGTTGCTTCGTTATTTGTAACTTCCCCTTGATTCACGTCGGCGGGAAGAATCACTGGCTCATTTTCCGGCACTTCCCCTTGAGACTGTGATGATGGAGTGAGTGGAGCAACATCGACTAGCATTTCAGGATGTTCATCGTGAGTGTTGCTATTTGAGATTGTGTCATCTTTCTGCCTCCCTCGTTGTGATTCCAGAAATTTTACATTTCTATTGATTATTATTGCTCCAGATGGTGTTAAGAGTCGGTATGCCTTCGATTCTTTTGAGTACCCTATTAAAATGCATTCTTTTGATTTTGCATCCAGTTTTCTTCTCCTTTCTTTAGGAATATGGGCATATGCTCTACATCCAAATGCTCTGAGGTGCCTCACGTCTGGTTTTCTCCCACAGAACAATTCATACGGAGTTTGATTCGTTGCTCTTGTCGGCAGCATGTTCTGTATATAAGCAGCAGTAACGGCTGCTTCACCCCAGTAAGTGTCCGGTAACTTGGCATCAATTAACATCGTTCGTACTGCTTCAATTAATGAACGATTTCGTCTCTCAGCTACGCCGTTTTGTTCCGGCGTATACGGTCCACTGTGCTTGAATACCATGTTTTCGAAGGTAATCTCTCAAATCGTAGCTCATGTACTCTCCACCGCGATCCGACCTAATGACTTGTGGTTTTTGATTATATTGTGTATTACAAACACGTACAAAATCTTTAATAACATCATATGTTTGTGATTTGTGCTTCAAAAGGTGAACAAACTTGAACCTACTGTAATCATCGATGATTGTCAATATGTATTTTCTCCCTCCTGGAGTCATCACTGGCATTGGGCCGCATAAATCCATGTGGATTCGGTCTAGGAGCTTTGTAGCTTTCCTCTCCGCTTCCTTCGGGAATGGGCTCCTGGCAGGCTTCCCCTTAATACAGCTTTCACATGTTGTTTTAATTTTGCAATTATTGATTTTCATCCCAGTCGCTAAATTCTTCGTGAGTAGCTTCTTTATAGAGTTGGGATTTCTGGGTGCAAACCTGTCGTGCCAGACGTGGATGCAAGAATCAGGGTGTTCCGATGAAACAAAACACGCAGACTCTGCTGTCCTTAATTTATACATACGTAGTTCGCTGTCTGCAACTGCAATTTCCTTATTATTTTTCGTAAGCGTCATTTTTCCATTTTTTATTTCAATATTGTATCCCTGTTTATCAAGAACAGGAACCGATACAAGTCCAGACTCAAATTCTGGTACATAAAGCACATTTGAGAGTTGTAATTTTTCTTGCTTACCGACAGTGTTGATGCACTTTACCTCTCTTTTTCCAATACCATAAACAGCACTCAGATCCCGATTAGCAACACGTACAACGGACCTGTATGTCGTATCCAGCTCGTTGAAAAAATCGATATCGTTCGTCATGTGATTTGTAGCAGCCGAATGAAGGAACCATATTGAGCAGTTTTCCTGGGTGTTTTTGTCGATACAAGCACTGAAGGCCCCCGCGTGCTCCCCATCTTCGTCGCTTTCACTGGTATCCTCTTCAATCACTGCTGTTGCTCTGGTATTTGTGAAGTGTTTACCTCCTGGTTTATCTGCTGTTTGAAATTTCAAATATTTCCTGCATTGTCTCATCGTGTGTCCTTTTCTATGACAAAAATAGCACTCATCAGTCTGTCTTCCTACGCGCAAGGCTGAATCCGCTGTCTCTGTTGTCATTTTCCCCAACCTTTTGCGGTACTCACTAATGAGTTTATTTTTGACAACTGAAGGTGCCACGTTTTCGTCTTCAATTCTCTGCTCAAGTATTGGCAAGAGCATTATAGGAGTCTGGAAGACTCATCAGTATAAATAAATTTACAATCCTGTCGCTAAATTGATGGCCATAATCAGTCAACTTGTCTATCCTTTCCTGCATTTGATCCAGATGATGTTCCAGATCTCCTCCTTCTGGCATTTCCATTCTGCAGACTTCTTTGAAAACCATGAGACAGCTTTCTTTAATTTAGTAGTTTGGTTGTCTCAACGAGTAGACCAATGAGTTGTTTTGCGATTCTTCTGATTCCATTCCATCAGCTCATTTGCATCTGTTGGTGGCACACCTGTGACTGCATCGAGGACATCTTCTCTATCCATGAGCAATTTGATTTTAAAGCTCCATGTAGCATAATTCTCGCCATTGAGTTTCTTAATCCCGAATGTTCCACTGCTTGTGGAACCCGATTCCATTTTTAATGTCTGTTCTCACTTAAATTGCCTTTACCTCTGTTTTTCACCCACTACTTATTATGCCTTGCACTGTCTTTACCCTTAATTCAACAGAGAAAAATAGTTCGCGAAGCAAATGGCCCATAACCTGTTGATAATTAAGCAGAGTCGAAAAGAAAGAGAGTGAATAAGCAAGTGGTACGAGGTTATGAGTGCTAGAGAATATAAACACCGATTGGATGAACGTCAATCGGCACGTCTGCCTTACAGGGTTTATTCAATGCGACTGACTACAGATTCAAATGTATATCTGAATTTGGCCTCTACTATTGTAAAGGCTCTGACACGCCTGCTTCGCTTTCAACAGATAGAATATTTTTGGTTAAGACCTTTTTTGTAGGCCTCATTGCATGCTATAATAAAGGTCTAGACACAAATTTTCATATCTCAAAATTTTATGCTCTCATGAAACAAAATTGAAAAATTTCACTTTTGCCAATTAGTTTTTCTAAAATATCTCTATATCTAAGAGAAATAACGCATTTTTGATTACAATCTTTTCTGTAGAACGTAAGGAGATCTAAAAAAAATGGCAAGAACCAAAATGCTCTATTTCTTTTAGATATAGTGATATTTTAGAAAAACTAATTGGCAAAATTGAAATTTTTAAAATTTCCTTCTTGAGAGCTTAAAATTTTGAGATTTCAAAATTCGTATACAGACCTTTGTTGTAGAATGTAACGAGGGCTACAAAAAAGGTCCTAACCAAAAATATTCTATCTCCATTAGATTCCGAGATAATGTCAAAAAAGAAAGTGGGTTTTTTCGCTCGAACAGCCGAGGCGTTCGGACGTGTTTTTCGCTCTCTCCGTATTGCTAAAGTGCTTATTCCTACATGAAAATTAATTAGAGGCATTCGTGTAGTGAAAATTGTGTCTGACTTAATTCAATAACAGTTCTTGGCCCAAGGCCACATTCATTGGTGGGTCCGGAAGGACTGGGCCCACTAAATAACGATCATGGCATCTCCAACGCAAGAAAAATCCGACTCCCAAGAAACAATAATCCAGAATCAGAATAATCTCACGTATGTCTCTGCAGTTAAAACCTCTAACAAGATAACCTTCCAACAGGCTATCATTTTGGAAAGATGTGTTGATGCCTCCCTCGAACAGTACATCCTTGCCCTGGCAAAGATTGTTCCCCCAGAAAAACTCAAGTGTGTCGACATAATTTCTAAAAATCGTATAATTGTATGGCTGGACAGTGAAAAGACAGCCGAGAATATTATTAGTTCAGGGAAAAACATCGTGGTTAATCGCCAGATTATTCACATTCGTCCCTACGTAACTCTCAACAAGCGTGTTGTGTTTACACATTGCTTTCCCCAAGTTGAAAACAGTTTCCTGGAAGCGAAACTGACAGAGGTGGGAATTGAGTTGCTAACACCGATCACATCAGTGGTAGCGGGATACCAAGACAAAACGATCGGTCACGTGATGCCTCAGAAGAGACAGTCTTATGTTTCCCCAGAGGATGCAAAGAAGATGCCTCTATTCGTTCAAGCAACTGTGTACGGTAAGGAAATCCGAGTCTTCCCCACCACTGACGTCGTCAAATGTTTCCAATGTAAACAAGAGGGACTGATCGTCTAGCGGTGGAGGCTACGGAGAACCCCCCAAATGTTGTATTTTGTGTCCCCTTCACAGACTTTCGAGATAACTTTAAGAAGGAATCTCTTGACCTCACTATCGATAAATGTCTAGAAGAAAGCTCGCACAAAGGTGAATTATACTTTGAACACTACTACGCCAAAAGTCGAGTACCATGGTTCCACAAAAAGAACTTGCCCAGGCGAACTATCGTTTGAGTCAACAGGGCCCGTGCAAACCACTACCACCTAGCAGCCTCACTAAAGAGGAAAAATCTTATTGAGTCGGCTCAATGCGCCTGTGGTCACCCATCAGAGTGCCTTCATCACGTCCTGTGGGATTGTCCAAGGTTCGAGATACGAAGAGCATTAATGTTTCAATCCCTTGTCAAGAGCCAGTTGTTCCCTCCCTACTCAATCCGTTTGTATCTCCAGAAACCTAATTGGAAACGTATTGAGATAATCTCAAGTTTTCTAAATGATTGCAAAATAGATGTATAAGTAACTCTTTGTAATTCTTCTACATGTATAACCAATATCTCTTCTCTATTTTTCTATATTTTCTTTTTTGTTTTCTGTAAATAGCTCTGTAACCTAAGGTTTGATGCTTACAAACAAAAAAAAGAAAAGAAAGTCAAGTTACAAAATTTTGTTTATTTAAAAAATGGAAATTCTGGTAATTTGCAGCAACATACGTCGTATTTTATGATTTTTAATATGTAAACCCGGGTAGAAAAATATCCGTCTTTGGAAGCTCTTTCAAATAGCTTTAGAAGAAATATTCAAAGATTATGTCAAACATCTTTTTCAGTCACCAAAAAGATCTTCAGAAGACTAATATCTTCCAAATATATCTTCTCTTCGGAAGACAACTTTGTATTATTAAGAAGGCAAAATACGGGGTCTCGCTTCGTTTTTTAACTGAATAAATTCGATTTCACTCAATACCATCGTTCCCCTACCTGAATAAGCGATAAACACAAATTAAAAATTTTCTCTCGGAATGGGTTTAGAACCTACAAC
>JAPYZM010005315.1:0-15043 GCA_030522845.1 Psyttalia concolor
TGCTTACCACCCTCGCCTTCGGCTCGGGCGGTAATTCTGCACGTGAGCAAGCCTCCTTTATTTTACCTCCCTAGGTGAGAAATATACTATTCAGTCACTGGACGCGAAGCGGAGAGTGAAAAAAGTGGTTTTTTTTTCACTTGTTACGAAATATACTATTTTATTTATTTATTTCGTTAATGGAATTGCATTCCTTCGGAAAAAGATAATTTAGAGTAGCTGAGAGAAAGGAAACGACTGAAATATTAGAATATTTTTCATTGCGATCATTCTCGTTTTAATTTGGAAAGCAACAAAATTTTTTGATTTATTTTTTATTTATTCATTTCGTTAATGGAATTACTTCTCTTGAAAAAGGATTATCTAGAGAATAGAAACAGAGGGAATGCAAGTATGGAAAGGATTGTGTGCAATCATTCGAATTTTGTGGGGGGGTATGCATTGTTTTACGTAAAGAGATCATGTGCAGCCGTAAAAATGAAGTGTTTATGTAAACATTGTCATTGCTCGGGGTTTAGAATAAACAAGGAGTAATGGGATATGACGTCTTGACGTCATTGGAAAGAGGAGCTTTGTCGATTTTTTTTTCGTAATGCGATTACTCACCTTGAGAAAAACACCGAGTACGGCGAGACCGTCTGGAGCCTTTGCTGCCTCAGCGAAGGTTCGGTATTTTGTTGTGTTCCAATGCACCAGATGCAACTGAAATTTGGAGTAACAATTGAACTTGAATATTTGCTGTTCAGGAATTTATCAAGAGATCAATTGATCTTCGATTTACATTCAGTAACGTCAGTTTAACTTTGCACTTTTCTTTATTCATCTCGATGATGAGTGATTTCAGAAGAAAATTTTCTGAGACTTTTTTGTAGGCAATTTCAACAGCTACAAAAAATTTTTTGTGACATTTTCTCCTAGAATTCCTCATTACAGAGATAATATAACATTTAACAAATCGAAAAAATGGATGTGTCCTGCATTGGTCAAATTATTGATTTTATTGTTATTTGTTATTTATTTTATAAGGAATTTTAGAAGAAGATGTCAGAGGATCCCTTCTCAGGTGGACTTGAAAATATAAAATACCTGATTAATTTCGTTCTATTCCGGAACGATTTATCGTTTCATCGCTAATTAAGTCTAAAAAAAGAAGAAAAAAAATATCCTCTGCAAAACACGTCATTTATGTGGCCTGCATTACGCAAACATGTTCACAAAACGATAATAGTACGAGATATGGCGTTACATTATCAATGAATATCTAAACGTTCACTCCAACAGCTGAGAATGACTTGTAAAGTTGACGAAGGTAGAATTAGCTGAATGTACACTTTTACTACTTTTATACTTTGATTACTTTTATTACTTATCTTGTGTTAATAAACATTTTAAAAAATCCTATTTTTCGAACTGCAAATTTTTCAGTTGAGATTTAATTAACGGACAATGGAACCCCAGTCGCTAAATAAAATTTGCGAATGGATTCTTTTCCCACAATTATTGATTTTTCGTTGTAGATCTACTCCATTGACTTCTTAACCCGTCACTGGTCGCCCCAACTTTCCGATAATGCTTACGGGCGTAATGAGAGAAACTCTCACGGCTATGCGCGCATCCGATGGGACAATATTTGATCGTAGTTACGTATTAAATTTGGAGCTAATTTTATTTTCATCACGCAGTGTCGGAAGAGTAACTTTTCAGTCATAGTCAGCTTCACGTCGAGAGACTGGAAAGTGCTTTTCCGACACATTGAGATGAAAAATATTGTTCGTAACACGTGAAAAAAGTGGTTTTTGACTCCTAGGATTATATCACTCGCCAAAAACCATTTTTTTTCACTTGTTACGAAATATACTATTTCATCACGCTGTGCCGGAAAAGTAACTTTTCAGTCACTCTCCGCTTCCCGTCGAGTGACTGAACAGTGGTTTTTCGACACATTGACATAAAAAATATTGTTCGTAACACGTGAAAAAAGTGGTTTTTGTTACTCAGTCCGTAAAGCACTACTTCACGGCCGCTTCGCGACCGTGAAACATCGCCCACGGACATCGTGACAAAACATATCGTTTGACCCACGGCTGTGAAGAACTTTTCTGCCTCATATGATTACAGAACTCGCCTTCGGCTCGTCCTGTAACCTCATATTCGCCAGAAAAGTTCTTCACGGCCTAGGGGATTATATCACTCGCCAAAAACCATTTTTTTACACTTGTTACGAAATATACTATTTCTCCCCGGCGTTCGAGTAAAGTCACAGTTCCCTCCCGCACTGGGGAGAAAATTTAATTTAGCGCTAAATTCTGCACGTGAGCAAGCCTCCTTTATTTTATCTCCCTAGGTAAGAAATATACGATTAGCAATTTCGAGGTTGTCAAGGTGATATTTTCAGAGATATTAATCTGAAAAATTTAAACGCCTCAATGTTTGATGAAAAGTCTGGAGTAAAAGTTGCCATAAACTGTTTTTTAAAGTGACTCTTTAGCGTTACATTTCCCATTAACGGAACATTGATAATTGAAAATATATTACCTCGCCAGCGAATGCCTGTCCATCGACAGTATGTTCGGAGCCCCTAGAATCGCTGCAGCCCCAGTGGCAATGATACTGCTCAAGCTTGTAAATGTCATCCATCAGTGGGCCACCCGTCAAAACTGTAATTCATAATTTCGCAATAATTCACGTGATTGAGCGGCATTTGTTGACACATTGCAGTTAACAAATGGGAGTAATTTAATGTCTAATACTGGATGAAACCAGATGTTATGAGCCATCAACACGTGAAAGCCATCACTTCCATCATCATGTCCACTCTTAACTGACTTCAATTAAGAATTTACGGAATTTCTCCCTTCAAATTGTCAAAGTTGTTTTGCTAATTTGCGGAGCATGTGAGCATGATTGAGCAAACGAGAAAATAGCGGATACCGGTCGTTTAAAATATATTCACGGTTTATTTTTTTTTATTATCGAGGGGGAACTCGAGGATTATATGGGTGAATCAAATGTACGATATACGACCCGGATTGTTGGAACGGTATTACCGTCGTATAATTATCCAATGAGAGAGGTTTTTCATCCTGCTATTTTTTCTTTTCATTTATCTCAATAATGAGGGATTTCAGAGGAAAATGTTGTAGAGCATTTTTGTTGCAAATTTCAGCGATTACAGAAAAGCTTATATCATATTTTCTTCTAGAATCACTCATTGTGGAGATAATTCACCTTTTTACAGACACGCAAATGTTTTTTGCAATGATTTAGTTACTCGATGTATTGGTCTCAATGGATTTATTTTGAAAATGAGCCATTCTAGAAGAAAATGGTATCAGACATTTTTATAGGAAATTTCATCGGCTACAGAAAGTCTTTTACTACATTTTCGTCTAGAATCACTCATTGCCGAGGTAATTCAACATTTGAAAGACAGGCAAATGTTTTTTGCATTGATTGGATTATTCTATCTATTGGTTTTAATGGATTTTTTTCGAAAACGAGTCATTCTAGGAGACAATTGTATCAGACATTTTTTGCAGGAAATTTCATTGTCTACAAGAAATGTTGTATTATATTTTCCCCTACAACCACTCAATATAGAGATAATTGAATATTTAACGCAAGTAAAAGATGATTTTTTGTCTTAGGTGAACTTAATGACACAATCTATTATTTTTAATTACGAATTTATCTCGAAAATGAGTTGCTTTAGAAGAAAATGTTAGACAGCTCTATCGAAGGGCGAAATTTATGTAATATAAAGACAATTTATATTGAATGAATTATGACCTCAATGTTTTTGAAAAAAAAAAAAGACGTTAACGCATTTACTATTTGGAGATGAATGAATTAGGGGGAAACGATTTTTTGTGAATAATTTACTGGTAAATGAATTTAAATGGGACTTTTATTATCTTGCTGTGAAGAAAATTTATGTCATTCATCATTGATTATTCATAAGGTGCGGTGGCGATGACCGGCTGCTTTTATCTCGCGAGGAAATTCGTTAGAGAATTCCGCAGGGAAAATTAACAATTTATTAATTGTCAACATTAACCAAATGATGGATTGTTAATTATTACTTCACTACTTCATAATATATTGATTATCAATATTAAATATACTACGACCTCAAGTTTTTCGGAACCAATCGAAAATGACTGAATTTTTTATTAGCGAATGATTGAATTGTTGGAGCAATAATTATTGCATATAAATTATGACGTCAGTTGACGTTTTGTCATTTATTTTTGAATGACGAGTGCCAAGTATTCCATGCACTTGAATTTGTCTTTTTTTACTCTCGAGACCTCTTAATCGATGTCAACTCGTTTCAATAGAAATTCTTGGACAAATTGACAAATTAATCCGGGAAAATAATCAAGTAAAATGTGGGATAAATTATTGGATGGGAAAAACTTTCTTGTTTTCATTTAATTGGAAATAGTGGATGAAAAAACTCACGTGTTCCATCGCCATCGCAGTCAATGCGCCAGCAGTAACCTGGATTGACAAGTTTTCTCGATGCAGAAGCGGGATATTTCCATCTCAGTGGTTTGTTGCTGAGTGCCTCATGATCAGACTCAGCACGATCGGTTTCAATGTTAACCGGGCTCTGTCTAGAGCCCGCTGCCATTGGGAATCTCTCCACCCAAGTGCTGGGACCTGTTTTCAAACAAACAAAAAAAAAAGAAAAGAAAAATTGAGGTCGGTTGAGTCAATTGGAGAGTTAAAAAGATGGGGACATTGAGTAATTGGGCTGTTAGTACGAAAATAAAAGGTCCTACATAAAATCTTCATATGAACTTTTTTCTAGAGGGGAACATTTTCTAAAGAAAATGTATTTTCACATTTTACCCCAAAATCACTCGTTACAGAGATAGTGGGAGATTTTAGAGGAGGTAAAATTTCAATTTTATGATTTAATGGATATTTCTTAGTCTGCTTTTAACTCGAAAACTAGAGGTCCTAGACGAAATCTTTTGAAGCCTCTTTTGTAGAGGATTAAATTTTGAGGAGATAATTTCTTTTCACATTTTATCTCAAAATCACTAGTTGCTGAGATAATCGAATTTTTAACAATACAGAAAATTGAATTTCGATGAAGAGGCGTTTGAGAACAACATTAACTCAATTATCGAGGATTAAACAAGATTTATAATTAATTTTCGCGTTCTTTTTATTATTGGTGGCACTCCCCTCGGCAATCTCCTACCGAGAGAAAAAAAATGAGGTCGTCTGCCCCTACCGATTTTCCCTTAAAATTTAGGAATAAATTTCAATGAAGAAATTTTCCTCATTCTTCTCTGCATTAAAAAAAAAACAGGCACTGAATGTTCTTTGAACAAGGTCAGGCAACCAATAGAGCCTGCAAATGGGTACGAACCGAGGACAAGGTCGTTCGGAGTAGCTGATATTGAAGGTAGAAAAAATTGTCAGCTCAGGTTGTCATGTGTTTGAACAATTACCGGAATTCCATTTCTTGTTGGAATTAAGCAAATGCTGAGAGGTAATCGCACCCGGAGGCTTTGTAGAACTCTTGTTATAGAAAATGGCACGCCCAGTTAGGAGACACCAACGCAATTCAGACCTATATTTATCCATTATGCACGCCCTTTGGGATGGAAAAAAAATAACACCGATGACAGATATTTTGATCGATATCGGTTTGTCAATATGCGTCTGACCCTGGGGATATCAATGCAATGAAAGTTTTGGGCTTGGTCGGCTTACTGTGTGAACCCACGTACGAGACTGTTGATGAATCATTTCCTATATAAATTGTTTTTATCATTAGGAATGAGGAAATGGAGCAATGAAAGTCCATTTCTAATGGATTTTCTATTGCGTCTTTCACATTTTATTTTTTCATCAACGGCTTTAGGATTTTTATCTCCAGAACCATAAGGTCTAGGGGAAAATTTTGTAGAATCTTTTTTATAGGCGGGACAATTTGCAAGAGTTCATTGCTTCTGACATTTTGAGCGAAAATCGGTTGTTAAAGAGATAATGGAAGATTTAATAAAAGGGTAAAAAGGAATTTTCATATTTTACGAATTATGTGGATTTTTAATTGGGATTTTATCTAGACACTTATTCATTTGTCAATTGATTCCAATTGAAAAATCCTACCTCCGCAAAATTTTCAAAAGTGTCTGTCAATTCACAGGAGGAAGTGAGTAATTTCAATTGCGGAATGTTAAATTTTCTCATTTTCTTCAATTTTATATTCGTAATTGGGGATTTATCTCGAAAACCAGAGTTTCTACAAAAATAAACGATACAACCTTTTTTGTGGACGACGAAATTTCCAGAAAACAATTACTTTCAAGATTTTCCTGTAAAATCGCTCATTAACGCAATAATTAAACATTTAACAATAAGAAAAAAAATCAAGTCTGATGAATTCTCAATTTGTACGTTCATTTAAAAAAACATTCCGCCTGGCAATTCTAATATTTAAAAAATTGTCTCCCCGCAAAATTCGCAACAGTAATTGTTAATTCGCAGGAGGAAATGAGTGCGTTCAATTACGGAATGTTAAATTTTCACATTTTCTCAATGTTGAATTCGTAATTGGGATTTTATTTCGAAAACCAGAGTTTCTAGAAAAAAATATCATAAAACTTTTTTTTGTAGACGACAAAATTCTCAGGAAACAATTATATACAACATGTTCCCCTGAAATCGCTTATTACCACAATAATTAAATATTTAACAACACGAAAAAAAAAAAAATTCAAATATCCTAAATTCTCTCACCGTAAAATCTGCAAAAGTGGCCGTCAATTCGCAAAAGGAAACTTGTCATTTTCAAGGTTGGACATGGAATTCCAGGGTCACTTTGAAGGCAACCGCAATATTTTTCGTACAGATCAAAATAAATTTACTGCCAAAGTCATTACAGTCGTGAGTTAATGAACTAGCGCTTTCATTATGTCATTTTCTTTTTGACTGAATTGTGAAAAAAAAAATCGTTAAGAGGCCATTCATATAAAAAAAAAAAAGATAATAAACATTCATGTTCTACTGTATCAATTCACAGGGGATTTCAATATTTTAACATTCCGTCGAGGCACTTGGTAATAGAAACCGAGCATTAGCTTTCCGCGTGTGTAGGAAAAAAAATCGTAAAAAAATTAAATACTCAGTAACATGTTAATAACAGGTGATAAACTAAAGACAGAAGTTCGAGGTGTCATCTGTAGAATTAATTGGTCGTATGAATTCTTTGTATTTTCGTGCAGCCAGTGGAGTTCTATTAAAGTCTCGTGAAATAATTACCCGCCACATCGGCATTAGGTGCATTCTATTTTCTGATTCTCCATTGTTGTGCATGAATTATTTATCAGATGCCAGTGGTTAATGCTAGAGGCAGAGCGAGTGTTCGTTTTGCCACATCATCACGTGATGAATGGAATTAATGTCTTTGAACTGGATAGCGCGTCAATTTATCATTCACCACCGCAAATTTTCAGTTTTAAAAATTTAAAAACAAACAAAATCATTATTTAAATTATGCAATTCAGTGTAATTGTTTATTAATTCTTTATTGATGGTTTATTACGAATTATAATTGTTTATTTATTACAGACTGAGGCGAGGAAAACGTGGAAATTCTCTCAACTCTCCGTTCAATTTTTGAGAAATATCACCAAAACTAAGGGAGATAGCGAAATTTTGGTATCTACACTTTTTGTAGCTTTTAATTAGCCCTACAAAAAAGTCTATTACAAAAATTTTAATATCTCCCTTAGATTACGAGATATTCATCAAGAAGTAGCCAATGCAAATTTAATTAATGAGAAGTGCCGGTCGAAACTGTTCAAATTCTCTCAACTCTTCGTTTAATTTTGGCGAAATATCTGCAGAACCGAGAGAGATATCAAAATTTTGGTATATACACTTTTTGTAGCTCTCAATTAACTCTACAAGAAAGTTTATGACAAAATTTTTAGTATCTCCCTTAGATTACCAGGTATTCATTAAACACTAGCCAACGGAAATGGTTTTGAAAATTACAGGAATTCATTTAATGATGATAAATTAATGCCTGATGAAAAAAATCATTGTAAACAAAAATTGAAGGAATATTTTTGCGATTCAATTGACCGAGAAAATTGCGCAGTTCACTGGAGATGATTCAGAATAGCTAGAGTATTATCTAATCAACCGAAAATGTCGAGCGACAATTACAGAACAGAATAGACCAACGAGTGAGGCAAAAAATGAGCGATAAAAAAAAATTTATGCTACGTCCCAGAAGTCATTGTTATCAGTTTTTTTTATTCGAATGCACGACATATCGACATGTAATTGGCTGGTGCATTAACAATGAATCTATATTGAGTTTATTTGACTGCGGAATTTTATGACTTGAATGACAATTACTGGGGTCTTCCTCAGTGGAACAGGTTTTTTTTTTTATCAGACAACATTTTTTTTTGTTGTACGCCATGCCGCGGAAGGAATTTAATACGTCAAATGGTGTTATTAATTAATAATTATACCTTTATCTGGAATGTTGTGTTTTCTCGTTTTATCCATAATGCATTCTTAATTGAACTTTTGTGACGATAACGAAAGGTTTAGAGAAAAATTGAATAAGAGCTTTTTTGTAGAGCAGAAAATTTTCAGAGGAAAATTTCTTTTCACATTTTAGCGTAACATCGATCGGTAAAGAGATAAATGAACATTTTTGCGGTCATAAAAATTGATTATCAGATTTTTTTCCAGTTAATTAGGAATGTACCGCGATAATAAGTCATTCTAGAGGAAAATAGTTTCTGTTACCGGGAAAATTTTATCACAAGAAGTATTTCATTGTATTTTTGTCTGACACTAATTATCAGGTTTTTTCATTGAGGAATATTTATAACGGATGTACTGAAAGGAATTTAACCTACAGTCGATTATAAAATTACAAACTATGCATTTATTTCGAAAAATACAGCCGTTTGAGGAAAATTGTATAGAATATTTTTCATAGAGGAGACCATTTCCAGAATAATTTTTTTTTTCACATTTTAGTGTAATATCAGTTGTTAGCGAGATATTGGTAGATTATTACAGTCGTAAAAATTGATTATCGCATTTTTTACAATTAATTAAGAATTTATCTCGATAATAAGTTATTCTAGAGGAAAAATGTTCTTGTTACCGGGAAAATATTTTAACAAAAAGTATTGCATTGCATTTTTCTCTGACACTAATTATCGGGTTTTTCATTGTGGAATATTTTTAAAGAATGCACTGACAGGAATTTGACATACGATTTTAAAATCACAAATTACGCATTTATCTCGAAAACCAGAGGCTCCAGAGGAAAATTGCATAGAAGCTTTTTTGTAGAGCTAACAATTTCCAGAAGAAAAGTTCTTTTGACATTTCACTCTAAAATCCGTCATTAATGAGATAATCGATGATTTTTCGAAACGTAAAAATGATGTGTCACATTTCATCAATTCTACTAGTAATTATACTTGCGCAATTACGTCAGTAATAATTGACTCGGGGGGAAAAATGTATTCAAATATTTTTTGTGAATTGGAAAATTTCCAGCGAAAGAAAAATCAATTTTCATATTCCGTTTTCCTCTGCTACTTCTTTGATCGACTCAAATGATTTTCCAACGAAGTGAATTACCTATTCAATTATTAAAACCATTACTCAATTCTGCACGACCCATTAATTGACCGCAACGTCACTCTTCTCGATTCATTCAGCAATTTCTAATGTCAAGTTCAGAGTTCGATGAAAACACATGTTGTTAAAAAAAAAGATAAAGTATTGATTTTCTTTGGGCGGTGTGAGATTCACTCTATTCAATATTTCATGTCATACGCAAAGTTTATGTGTCCCTGTCTCGTACCAGTCACCGAAATTACTTTAATATTTCATACCAAATTTCGGGGAATTGTTTAAAAATCCGATAACAATGACGTGAATAAATAAATAAATAAACAATCATTTTTCTATCTTAGGCTGTAATTTTGGCTTATCATTTTAATTTATTTTGTTATTTATTTAGTTATCTTGAAAAATATATTAACGAATTGGAAATTTGTTTGTTTATTTCAAGCCAGTGATTATTTTTCAATAATATTTTTGTGTTAAAATGTGAAAATTTCGGAAATGGTTTTTCAAATGCGAACCCTCAAAAATCCTTGGAATTAAATTTTTTGCTGCGTTCGGTTACAATTTTCACAATTAATTGATCAACAAATTAATTTTATTAATTGCAATTGATAATAAATAAGCTGCTTAAAAATGGGATAACAATGACGTGAATAAATAAATAAATAAATAAATAAATAAACAATCATTCTTTTATCTCAGACTGAAATTTTGGCTCATCATTTTGGCGATTATTTTATTTATTTTGTTATTTAATTGGTTATCTTGAAAAATATATTAACGAATTGGAAATTTGTTTATTTATTTCAAGCCAGTGATTATTTTTCAATAATATTTTTGCGTTAAAACGTAAAAATTTCGGAAATGGTTTTTAAAACGCGAACCCTCGAAAATCCTTGGAATTAATTTTTTTGCTGCGTTCGGTTACAATTTTCATAAATAATTGATCAACAAATTAATTTTATTAATTTTAATTCATAATAATAAATAAACAATGACTGGTTGATTTTCCTGGGAGATTTTTATTTATTATTTGAGACTTTATTGTCAAAAATTTAGAAAATCGAATGAGCTATTCAGAATTTATTTAATTAATTAAATTCAATAATTTTTTAATACCCTTTTTAAATGTTTTATGAACCGCGAAGGAAAATCTTTGAAATTGAATTGTTCACTGGTTTCTTCGTCATTTTTTGGTTAACAAATTAATTTTAGACAGTCAAAGTAAAATCACTTCAGCGTCAGTAACGATAAAAATAAAGAAACAATTATTTGTGTATTGTCGTGTGTTTTATTGACCTGCCACTTATCATCTGCAATGGTTGATTATCTTTATGATGTTTCAAGAATCTCCGTTCCTCTATGACAAATGAGTGATGCCTTGAGTCACGCGGAAATCCTTTTTAATGAGTATTCAGCGCTTGGGGGGTCACAGCAAAAGTATATTTTTTATTGTGAATAAATAGCGCGTATTGTTGAATATCAGAAACGTTATGTGTCAGGTAATAAAAAGGTCGATGTCAGCTTCGCGTGAGATTTTTAATTGTAATTTATTCACTCGTTCGGGATTTTACCTCGGAATTTCAATAGCGAAATTATAAAACATCGATCTATTTCTTTGCACAGTTTTGGACGAATATCTCCAAATCTAAGGGAGATATTAAAATTTTCGACAAAACCATTTTTGCAGGTCTCCGTGCCCTCTACGAAAAAGGTCATTACCAAAATAATGATATCTGCGTTAATTTTCGAAATATTTGTTGCAGAGTGACAATAGCCCAGGGTTTATTTGGAGGATTTTATTTTTCTCATTTGGAAAACAAATTTCTAAAAATGGAGCGGTAACGGGTGGAAGACTGAATCAGGAGAATCTCGGGGGTTCTTAAAAAATGAGCAAAATCATTTGAAAATTATATTTGCTCACAGGTTTCTTTGTTCCTCGATTCCTCAAAATTTTTGAGTCAAAAATCCCAAAATTACATTTTTCATTGGCTAATACTTCCCCAGCATCAGGTCTAAATTAATGACGGCCATTAATTTTATATTGTTTTGTTTTCATTTTGAAGGTATTGTTTAAACTTATATAATTAGTGCCAATGATCGATTATCTTTATTGTATTCTAAGAACCTCAGTACCTTTACTACAAGCGATGTCTCGAGTCTCAAGGAAATCAGTTTTAATGAGTATTCGTCGCTTCAGGAGACACAACAAATTGCAATTTGATACTTAATCGTTTACGCTTCGTGTCGAGGAGCAAAAACATTGTATGTCAGCTAATAAAATGTCGCCTTGGCGTGATAATTGTCATTGTTATTAATTTTTGTAGAGATTTTACTTTTAATTTTCCGAAAAGCCGATGAGTTTCTAAAAATAAACCGAAAATATACGAATAACTGAATCTAATGAACCCCATGGGTATTCAAACCATTGTTTATCATAAAACTGTCCGCTTAAAAAAAAAATATTGCACCCCTCAAAATAATTTTAATTTGCATTTTTTCGCTGGCGAAAATTTCACAACTTTGATTTACCTTTCCAAAATATATTTTTCAATGCTCGATAACTCAGGATTGGCTGAGTGAAATTTTGCAATTTTGATTCCATTTTGAAGATGATTTTTCCGCCTTCAAAATGAAATTTGACCCATTGAAATCGCATCATTACATCCGGAGATATTAATCATTAAAAAAATATAATAATGGCAATGTGAAATTTTTTTAATCAGTCCATTCACTGTAAACATTAATTACCATTTCTCGTGTAATCCCAGTCGCTTCTGTCAGCCATCTCGGGGGGTATTACCGGAAATTGAGATCCGAAAAATTAAGATCCGAGTACAGTCCGCTCCCGCTCGTTTTGGCCACTTGAGTTGACTCGACGCTTGTGAAAGTTCTCCTGCGTTTGCCCTTTGTTGACGAACTTCGTACCGATGCACTACCGTTTACTCTCCGTAAAGTGCTTAATTTCTCCGTATCTGCCTAGTTAACAATGGGACTGACCCACTGTTTAATTTCACAATCGAGTTTAAAATTCCCCGACCTATTCAATACGCTCACTTTCGAGTGATAATAATTGCTTTAAACTCGAAACGACTGCCGATTGAAAAAACCAAACGTTTTCGTCCGCTGCTCCAATGATTGTAAGACCGGCCGGTTATCGCCTCGGCTTATAAAACTCAACGTCACGTGACTCTGGATAATTTGGGGCGCATGCGCGAGTAAATATTTACACGTGCACTTCTGGAGTTTCCCCACTCTTGGGACATGTTTCTTGCTACAGTTCAACAATCCTCGGGCCTCGATATTTCGTTTGTATGTGGGATAGGGGGACAGGTGTGCGTGCCTGTCGATGAGAAAAATCACTTTTTTTTTCCCGTTTAGATGGGGTAATTATAGCTGGGTATATTGACAGAGTAACCCGTGCGGTAAATATTGATTTGTATTGTCAATTTTTGGCGTGTGAGTTATGAAAATGAAAAAATATTGAAATAATTGACGCCCCAAGCGTAATTTTTATTTTGGGTTCTGGAGATTTCACTCGAAATTTCGGAAGACTTTAATATTCTCCAAAGTCATCATCTGGAATATTAATTTCAAGCCTCAAATATTTTTTTTTAGGTTGAATGCTGTTCTATACTCTAGACCGTACGAAACTATTGTAAAATACCAGTCTCGCCTTGAGATAGGTTTAGTCAAGGAGAGTTCAATGCACCTGTTGCAAAAATAGTCGTCTTTTGTCGAGCTGATGTCTTTTGAAAAATAGTCTACGACTGGATCTACAAAATACCTCACGTTTCCCTTGAAACTCAAAAAAAAACTTAAAAAAGCAAATGTTGCCATTAAAAAAAAATTCATCTGCACTCGAGCTCAAGTTCAATGAGAAATTGATAAATCTGAGGTCGGGGTTCTCTCTGGTTCACTGTATTCTCGATATTTATCGATACTCAAATGATAATCAGTAGTTTATCAGCTGCACTGCACTTCCTCGGAAACTGTATCGCCTCATATCACCTCTATTCGCGTCATTAGTGATAATTATAATGTAATTAATACATCCCCCTAATCACTTCATTCACGATTTCGTGGTAAGACTGATATTCTTATCAATTCATCATTTTGCCTTGTGCCTTGAATTATAGTGACCTTGTGGAATTTTTTTTTTTTTTTCAAAATTCAACATGACAAACAGATTAAATTTCATTTAACGAAATCAAGATCGTTCGATCTATATTATTTGCTAAGTAATTTTGTTCACGTTATGTATAGACAAAAAATCATTGTTTATGCAAATTATTTTTAATTTTATTTTCACCCCTCGTATGTCGATTTTGTAGGTGAACATCACAAATAGATAAAATTGTAAATAAAATTACCAACGCTCGGGTAAAATTGATCGCAAAAATAAATTTTTCTCTTCATTTTAAGCGATGAGAAATCATTTTTTATGCTAATTAAATACATTTCGATATTTATTATTTATTTATGATATTTGATTTTTTTTATTCCTCGTATGTCGATGTTTTAGTTGAAGATTTCAAACCGATAAAATCTGAGTAAAAGAAATTTAGGTCGCTCAGGAAAAATTGATCGCAAAATGATTTTTTTTTCTTCCTTTCAAGCGATCGAAAATAATTTTTTATGCGCTTTGATGCCGTGTCGATATCTTTTATTTTCTGTCCTTCGCATATCGATTTTTTAGGTAATTATTTCGAACAGATAAAATTGTAGTAAACACATTAAGATCACTCGGGCAAACTTGATCGCAAAATCGTTTTTTATCTGGTCATTTATACCCATGCAAAAATTACTGTTTACGCAGATTAATTCCATTCGATAGTTTTCATTTTTGGCCCTCGTCTCAATTTTTCAGTTGAACATTGCCAACCGTTAAAATCCTATTAAACGAAATCGAAATTGCCCGATTGAACTTAATTAGAAAATGATTATCTGTCTCCATTTATACCGATGAAAAATCATTGTTTATCCCCGGTTAACTCGAGTTCTACATTTTTTATTTTCCTCCTTCGTATGCCGATTTTTTAGCGGAATACGACCGATCGTAAAATAGTCCCCCTCGCTAGAGGCGTTTTTTGATTTTCATTTAAAACGATAAAAAATAATTTTTCATGCAAATCAATTCGTTTAAATATTTTTTATTTTTGTTCTTCGTAAGTCGATATTTTAGTTGAGCATTGGAAACATAGAAAATCGCTCGATTGAACTTAATTACAAAATGATTTTTTTATCATGCTGTGTCGGAACAGTAACTTTTCAGTCACTCTCCGCTTCGTCTCGAGTGGCTAAATAGTATATTTCTCTCCTAGGGAGGTAAAATAAAGGAGGCTTGCTCACGTGCAGAATTACCGCCCGAGCCGAAGGCGAGGGTGGTAAGCACGTGAGTAAGGCT
>JAPYZM010005318.1:0-15478 GCA_030522845.1 Psyttalia concolor
GTGACGTACTTTTTTATAGAACTTTTCGTATTTTTTCCTGGACTTGACTCACAGATTACGGAACTGAGACGTAATTTTTAGCGAACGGTGAGTGCGATCTGAATGGAGATGTTTGCGATCGATAGGCGTCATTGAGGACGAGATCGGATTAGTGTTTAAGCGAAATCCCCCCCACTCCTTTTTGAGTTGTTTAAAAAGGAAGGATTACAAGAAATTTTCATCTTTTAATTCCGTTCGTTCACACTCCCGCGCAGACGCGTCATTCAATCGGAGTGATTTTGATCTCGATCGATAGGCATTGACTTTGTCTAGATCCCATTAGTACGGGAGTAAATTCCCCCAACTCTTTTGGGATTATTTTTGAAAAGAATGAAAAGATTAAAAAATGACATTATTCAATATATAACGTTCGAAAAAGGTTGTTAAAATTCTACCGTAATATTTCGGCCTATCGGGAAGTTGTTTACGAGGCTCGTCAAGGGCTGAATAAAGAAAATGGTGTTACGAGTCAGTACGAATAGTGTTAAGAATTAGTTCGAAAGTTAGAGGTTCGATCCGTAATGGGTCAAACCGATTTCAACACAACGAACAACAGTGGGAGCGAGAACGATTGTTATTATTCTAATCCGAATTAATCCAGACGATAAATATACGATATATAGACATCCATCACAGGCAATCTACATTGAATTTAAATTAATTAATATACTATTTGTGGTGTAAATACATTTTGAAACTATCTCATCATTGATAATTACAATTGGGAATACTGAACGCAAGCCATCATTGCTCTTTTAGTTGAAAAATTTTCCATTGGTTCATACTGATACTCATAATAAATAAAATAAAATAGAGTAAACGTACGAAGAGATACAATAGTAAACTTTGTTTTATATTCCGGCCCTTTCTCCCTTTCGGCTAATTAGCGCAATATGGAACGTATTCCAAGAGAAAAATTGTGAAATGCTACCTTTTGAATATATCAACTATCTGTTTGTCTCCGTTATCCTGCTCATTCAAGTCCACGATCCTTTCATGACAATGGCGGCCATCGCTATCTATTTGGTCCTTTGATTCACCGGATTAGCCAATTAATAATTAATCTGTTGCTATTCGAGAGACGAAAAGCTGCTTTGGGTATGAACGCGAATGTTGTTATGTTCAGAGTGTCTCAGAACGACTAATAATCCGCGATATGTGGGTTTAAAGAATGAATCAATACTTTGAGCTGATCAAATGAAGTTTTTCGATGCAGAGCTTCAACTTTGAGTTATTAATAAATTGAGTTCAATGAATGAGAGAGGCAGAAAAAAGGAGATAAGGGAAAGAGAGGAGAGAGTAGAGCGAGGAGCGACAAGATCGTGGGGGAAGCGATGAGAGAGAGAGAGAGAACAGAGAGGAGTAACAGGAGAGAGAAAGCATAGTGTAAGTGGAGAAAGCGAAGAACGGGGAGAAAAAGTTAAGAGATGAGAGAGGAAAAGGAGGAGAGAGGGGAACGAGAGGACAGAGGGGCGACTTTCCACTCTCTCCTCTTTTTCCTCTTCCTCCCCACTCCTTTCTCTTCTGCCACTCCTCTCTTTCCCCTTTCTCTTCTCTATCCTTCCTCTCCCCCTTCTCTCCTTGCTCGTCTTTTTTTTGTCCCACCGCTCTTTCCTCTTCCGCATTCTCCCCTTTCTCGTCTCTCTCGGCCCTCACTCCTTTATTTACTCTCCTCTCTTTCTTTCCTCTCTCTCACCTATTTCCACTCTGTCCTCTCTGTTCTCTCTCCCTAATCCCTCGTCTATTTCACCTCTCTTTTCTCTCCTCGCCTTTATTTCCCCTCTCTCCTTTTTTCTGCAGCTTAATTCCTGTCCTCTAATTCGTTAAACTTCAATCGTTGATAACTCAGAATTGAAGCTTTGAATCGAAAAACTTCATTAGACTTTTTAATTCAGAATTCAGTCTTTATGCCCGCGAAAGATTCAATCAATAGGGAATAACAAAGTCACAAATAAAAAACATTCGCGCTGCCGTCATCTTTCATCATACATGTCTAAGACTAAATTAATCACTTATTACAGTAAAATGTCTCCAATAGTTGAAATTTTAAAAACATCAACTTTTGCGGTCCACATGTCACGAAAATTTACCAAGCGGGAAAATATATTCAATTCTTTTTGAATGTGGAACGTATGGAGGAGCATTACAAAAATTCACAGATCAATAACAATAGGAATAGTGTATTACGATATGATTACGAGAAAGTGCTTTTGGGCTCATGGAAGGTTTATCGTATAATTTGAAGGCGAGTGATATAGTCCCACGAGTCTCAAAACATTATTTTTGCAATACCTGCCGAAAAATGTTGATTTTTCGGTACGGTTTTTCGTGCGTAAAATGGTACGTAAAGCTCCGCTTTACCCACTCGGATTTCACTTTACACATGACTTTGACTTTTCCGCACTTCGCACACAAAAAAAATACTTTGCCCTCCAAACCTCCCCTCGAAGCGAACTTTGGAAGGTATTGCAAAAAATTAGGTGTGCAACACGCGCGTATCGCCTTCTTCGTCTCGTGTTATCGCCTAGCACTCGGCTTGGCCGGCGACGCGTGCAGGCGATGCACAACTCGTGCAAAAAAATGCTACTTTACGCTCTAATTGCACAATATACTATTTTTAGACAATGTACGTCAAGTGACAATTTGCGCACGTGATGCGTAAAATATCACGTTACACACAGTATGTCAAAATAGTACATGAAGATACAAGTGCGGGATGTCGAATATAAGTCACGATTCATTGCCATAATTTTCATTTGGCGTTACGGCATTGAAAATTCTGTTCCATTTCTGTAATTTCCCCATAATTCCTTATGAATAAATGCTGAGGCTAAGGGATAAGTGACGCAAGTATACATGAGTTAATGGACGAAAGAGCTGGACATCAATATTGAAAAAAAGTAGCGCAGACAGGGAATACAGAGGGAAGTGAGCAATTAAACACACGGCATAATTCAATCCAATGTGATGCAGTATCATAGATTACAATGCTCGTCTCCCAGCAGCGTTTTCTCGAATAACACCAGCCAGTCGTTTTGGGGATTTCAGAGGGCTTTTACGACTGCGACGCTGTGTAGCCAGAGGGGATGAGGGGCGAACTGAGCATAAATCTTTTACATCTGCTACGTCCCTGGAATTGGTCCGTTGGACATAAAGTGCTGCACTGCTGGGAATGTTTCTTCCATTCTTTCCTTTCTACCCTTTGTTTCTCCACTTTTTTTCACCTCCACTTCTCCTCTACTTTACTAGCAGTCACTATTTCCCATAACCAACTACTTATCATCTTTTCAATATAACATTCGTCACGTATAACCGTTTCATAATCTCATCACGTCCATTCATAATCCGAGATAAACTCGTTGGTAACTATCCCTCAACTTCTTACACAACAATAGACGTCAATTGTTTTCATTATTGAGCGAAGACAAGGACAAGAACTTTGGAAATCCTAATATACAGGGCAGCACTAACAACTCCTCCCAACGATACGTTCTTAAAAGTTTACTGGAAACTCGAGACACAAAATGACTCACCCGTTACTCGTTGATCATCTTTGTACCACTCAACTAGAGGCACTGGTTTTCCCTCGTCGCTCTCACAAATCAGCGTTATCATGGTTCCCTCGTTAACCGGTCCAAGAACTACACCAGACGTTAAATTCTCCGTCTCTTTGGCCTTCTCAATGACTCTCACAAATTTTGGCTTCACTGAAACATACGGGAAAAAATCATTCACAATATATTTTACCTTTTTTACGTGTACGCACATTACATTCAGATAACAATATGGAAATGATTGCTAAATTGCAGCTCGAATAAAGTCGAGTGCACGAATTCTCGTTGCAGTTCGGGGGAAACAGAAAGAGGGGAATAAAACTGCGCGGAGGAAAGGGGAGAAAGGCGGAGTCTTTCGAAATTACGGAATAAAGTTCTGAATATGAATAAACTTTTCAATAAGCCCGAGTTGCTTGCGCCTTCTGGAGCCCCCTTCGGGTGTGCAGTGTTCATCCACCCGTCGTACATTATACTATTATTCTTATCATCAGCTTAATGAGCCTGACCCGCTCTACAAGACGCATCATACATCACGGCTGTCGGAATGCAGATATTTTTTAATGGATACATACGGAGAAGAAAGTTTGAATATTTAGAGGCTCTGCGATATGACTATCAAAGAGGATAAATCGATGGAGTAGAGATTAAAACAAGAAATCTTCGCAATAAATTTATGCAACCGAACTTGGTTTGAGAAGCTAAATTCTTATTATAAATAAATTTATTGAGATTTTTGTTAGTATATTTGTACAGTATATGCCAAAGTATTATTCATGAGGTAATATATTTAAATAGGTCTCGGCGTTAGGGAACTATGTCGCTTATATAAGTTTATTATAGGGTAACATTAACAGACGACTGGACTGACTACTTTTATGTACAGTCGAGCTATTTAGGGGTGCTCAGGATCCGAAGTCCCAGTGGGAAGGGCGACGGGAAGTGCCCCAGAACGATTGACGTCAGGGCCTTATAAGAGGACGCAGAGTTGACGCGACGAGTGGATGCAATGAGTTTAGGAAGTAGAGTTAAAGACGTAGAGTTTATCGGTTAGGGAGTGGAGTAAAATCGTTATAAAGATTCAAGTTGTGTTGTGAGATACTTCTGAAAAACAGTGTGTGTTATTGTACTTTCAAGTGTAGATATATGTAGATAGTGGTATGTGTTGTTTACGTATTATTTACGTGTGATTTCACCTGCGAATCCCTTAAATATTGATCCCACATAAACGATTTTTGTCTTCGGAAGAAGTACAGCATTTCTCAACTACAGGTTTTTGCAGTGGAAGATATATTTTTTTTTTGCCAATTTCCGATAGTGAATTGTTACATATTAGTAATCTCGCACTTATCGGAGATTTTTTGTTTTTTTCAAAGCGCATACCGCGATTAAACAGTTATTGACGATTGAGATAGTTATAATCTGAGGTGGAGATGAAGACTAATAATAACTTGCGAGGGAGTATTTTTTTACGCGTATCGCATGATATTTATTGCTTTAACACCCAATAAACAGAAATTTTAGTTTGATGAACACATGCAATTGCAACCTTCGGTGTGGGCGCGAAATGTAAAGTCGCATTTATCGGGAAATACATTTTTCGTCTGAGGATTACTATGATACCAGCGAAAAAGGCAGAATTCCTTGTGCGAAGCAACTAGACAAGTGCCTCTTTTACTTATATCATACTAATAATAATGATAATAAAAATATAATATAATATAATGGTGCATCTTTCTCAATTATTCAGGTTCTTAAATGCTATTATTATAGAATTCCTGATACATTTGACAGTTCAAAGACAAATTACTCTTACGATAATTCAAGAGAAGTGACCTACAAAAAAACACCACTTGTCTCGGCCCGTATGGAGGGCGGTAAATATACGAAGTATATATCAATTATATGCACATATATTCAGTATGTATTTAACAAATGAGAGATATATTTTCGTTAAAAAATGCAATATGTTACATATCATTATTGGCATCTTTAATATATGAGAAGGATCAGAAATGAATCCTACTCCATGATTATTAGATTTGTTTGGTAATTTTAACTTCACTCAAATGTCCTTAAAGTCCAACATTATTGAGTGGCCGCGTTTGCCTTCGAAGATTTATTCATAATTCTGTGAATAAAATTACTATATTTCCCTGCATCCTTCTTAAATTTAGGGGAATAAAATAGAATAAAGTACTGACGGACAAATAAATTTGGACGTAAACTTTCATTGACCCTGTAACATTTGAATAGAAAGGTGTTACTGGATGAATATCAATTGAATCAAAAATGGTAGGACAAATGATTATGGATCGGGAAGTACGGAAACTTTAGTTTTACGGATAATGAGAAAATGCAATGTGCTATGGAAAGGTAATTTTTCGATCCACTTTAAAATGGCTAATGTATCAGTTGGATTTAATGATTTTTCATGGAAATGTTTGTATGATTGTCCTATCTACCGTAATTACTTGAAGTTCAATTCAGATACTAATTTTTAGGATTCACATTAAAAAGATTGATACATATGGTTACATACATACATTTACAAAAACATTACAAGAAGGCAAACAATTATTTAGACCTTTAGACTAACCTAATTACTCAAATTGATCTAATAAAAATATTCTGCCCGTCGATTTTGCACAAAAATATTGAATTCCTTTGTTTTGTACCAATTTTAATGGAATCGTGAAAGTGAAAGTAAGTACGCTATTCAACAAAATTTATTTCTGAAGTTCGAAAGTCAATGATTAAACAATAGCTATTTATTGGTCAGGGTAAAATCACAGTAAAAATATATCTGCATCATTTTCACACAATATCATCAAATCAATCATAATAAAACGCAAACCTGCGCAACAAACCTACACAAACCGCAAAATATGTAAATCGAACACGAAAGAGAATTAAAGTCCCGTCCCGAAATTTCTACTTTAATATTTCTGTTATCGGGACGTTCGTTACGAGGCTCGTCAAGGGGAGAATAAAGAAAAAAATCGCGTTACGAATCGTATTGAGAATTAGTCGGAAAGATAGTAGTTCAACGCAACAATAATGGGAGCGAGCGTAGCGAGCGATCAACAACCTCGACCAATTATTTTATCATTACGTTTTTATGATGACATTTTCAATCGATTATCAATAGTCACGTTCAAGAAATATTGAAGCTTTGAACCGAATTCATTCATTAATTACTGAAAAATCTCATCAACCTGCTGAGATATTGAGGGATTATATCATGTGTTAACAGTTTGGATAAAATTCAATGCGACGCTTTTGACGGGTATGGAAACTGCCAATTGCTTGTGTAGTGAGCGATAGCTTCGCTCGAACCATTTCTATCCATTGTATTTTTTATTGACTTTCTATTACTCCAGGAATTAGCAGTGGAATCCCAACTTTTTAGATTTTGACGGGATGATAAATATATGGTTTTCGTCAAAGGAAAGAGAGAGAGAGAGAGAGAGAGAGAGAGAGAGAGAGAGTGTGTGTGTGTGTGTGTGTGTGTGTGTGTGTGAGAGAGAGAGAGAGAGAGAGAGAGAGAGAGAGAGAGAGAGAGAGAGAGAGAGAGAGAGAGAGAGAGGTTGTTGGCTATACAGTTTGCAGAGGATTGCGTGAAAATTGGTACGCCGTCAAGCACCCGAGGGATCGCTTCACTCTCCCACCAATATCGTCGTTTGGTCTCGGTACTTTTACTCGTATGATTTATTGGTCGCCGTCTATACGTTCCATTAGGCGATCAAATTACGGCACCTGCCCGGAAACCTCGGCATCGCTTTTACCCATAGGTATATTATTCGCGGTGTATAGGTGAGGGATAATAATATACGTACATAAATCACAATTGAACACAGTACGGGAGGAGGGGGGCGGAGAGAATGAAGCGACGATAGAGACGGCGGACAAATTATCTACGAAGGGCGAAATGAAGAAAAATGTTTAATGAAGATATAAGTTTTCAAAGACAATACATCTTAGAGTGACATATTCATGCTGCGTGGCATTTTTTGGCAAACTCTAGTCGAAGTCGTCCCTTTAACGGCACTTTTCCCACTGTACGGAAACTTTGAAGCCAGAAAGAACATTCATTTCGAGTGAGGAACTCCGCCGTAAAGGAAAAAAAATAAGTGAGGTAGAGTGAAAAAAGAGGAGAAAAATGCCAAACTTTTGAATGCCTCATAAAGAGCTTTCCAGATGGTGGAACTACTTTATCGTCCCGGTCATATACAACTTAATGGTTGCTTTAAGTAGCGGTAAGAAAAAACGAATATTTATTTTAATATCTTAGTAGGTAAATGCTGGAAACGCGTAAGACGGGTTCCTTTTATATATTGAAAATTGATATTTTACTGTTAGTTTCGCGAAAATTACGTAATTAGTTCATTTGGATTTTTAAAGTTGTGAATGGGAATTCAATTTCTGACTTGATGATTCATTCATTGTTCCTGTTAGAGTATCGGAAAAATTGTAATAATATTTGGAATTCCTAAGCTCCGTATGAACTTATCTAGTAATCTAGAAATTTCTAGTAATTTCTGGTTAATATTTCCACGAATGGAATTTATTAATTAAAGCAACCAGTAAAGAGATTGATTTGTTAAAATCATCAAGGAAACATTTTCAGTTAATTTTTACGATTACGCAATTGAATCTTAATTTTATTTATACGCAGCATATTCCTTTCGTAATAAACTAGTTAAGAAGTCATAGAGAAGTAGAATGCGGGTAGTTACCCCAAATTCACACGGAGGGTGGAAAATGCTGAGAAAAGAGACAGTCAAATTACGAATAGCAAGTGTCACACCATGAGGGTAAATGTAAAACGAACGAGAATGAACCTAGGGGACTCGAGAACCACAACTTGTGGTGGACCCTCCAATCCCCTTACCATCCTCTTCCTTTTCTCAATTCATAGAGGGATGCTGTGTCGTGGTACGCGCGGATGGCGACCCAAAGAGGTTAGAGTTTTGAAACGCCAGGAGGAAAATCGTTTGGTTTTCCATGGGAGCGTGAAATTAAATTCCTCGCTCCCTGGACGATTATCTTTCCCTCCAGCGAGAATCACCCAAAAGAATGGTATTGAACGTCGCCTATTTTCTTCCACTTTTTCATTTCATCACAACATTATATTTCCACGTTTGCGAATTTGTGTACAAGCTCACCGCCGCTTCCACACCCTGTAAAATCATTTGAGTGGTATGTGGATGATGGAGAAAAACTGGTAAAAAACACGTTTCAAAACGTCGAGTGGGACAAACCGCAACGGTCATAGATACAAATGACGACAGTTATGGTTATAGGTCATTCGCTTAATATAAATTGCATTGCCTTGGAAAGCGAAATGAAAAAAAAAAATAACATAGAGGAATTTTTGTATGAAAGTGCGCGTTAGGGAGATACGATTCAACCACTACACATATCCCCCGATCGGCATCTCGTCTGGCTATAACTTGCACAATCGCCAATGCAATCTCCGATAAAATTCGTGTGCTATTTCTGCCAACGCAAACTTTGTTACGGACCAGCTAGACGACCTCTACTCTCGCGACCCCCCGCCCCCTCCTGGGTGAACGGATTATCCATTTCGAAGCGTATACCCTCCATAACCCCATTGCTTGCTCCAGCTCTCTTCCGGAGGATTAAGCGTACCGTGGTATATGCATATTTCGTTTAACCGTTACCTGGTACTCCTGCTTTCTATCCGTGATCTCGAAATGCGCTTAAAAACAATTATTTAAATTAATAACACGTGTTTTATGTATTTTTCATGCTCTTCCCTTCTACTTTTATTTCTTTTTTACCCCCACCCCCAGTACGATAACGTCTGACTTATTTCATGTCCCTCGGTACGTTGTGCTGTGTTCATGTTTTTTTTGTATTTTTTATACCTTTTTTCATCGCATCGTTTTTTTTTCAACTCAACGACGATGTATCGGACTCTGTGGATATACTCTTTGCTTTTTACCAGAGTTGGAGAAAAATCTCGGCACTGCAGTCAGACTTAGTAGGGTAGAATTGATCGTGGGTGAGAAAAAGTGACGGGCCCATAATTCTCCATGGAGCTTAACCGACAGACGTCCCTGGGTAATAGACGCACATAGATTTTTGCGATGTGAATTTACATGGAGAATACTCGTGCTTAATTGAGCTTGGAGAGAGAGGATGTTTTTTACTTATCAATGGTCGGAGAGAAAAAGAGAAAAGATGAGGCGATGGAAAGGACTAGTGCTCTCATTTCGTTAAATTCAACGGTTTTATGTCTCTAATTTATTCGACGTAGTAAAATATGAGGATAATTGGTTCTCTTCAAATATGTGCCATGTGTACAACAATTTATAAGGCCATTGAAAATGTTTTATTTTAATATTATGATTGTCATATTCATTTCCGTCCCTGCAACTGTTTTCGGTATACTACTTTATCGTTTGATTTTATTTTCTGTATTGACGCAAAGAAAATTAAACAACTGATGTAAACTGAGTAATAGCGTGATGGAATTGGGCACCTTTTTTTTATCTTTGTCTTTATGATGTGCGCTTCAACAGGTGTTTAGATAATTCCAAATTCAATTATTCTATCTCAGCAGAGATTGAGGCTGCGTCGTTGATAGTCTCCTTCGAACAAATGATACTGATAACAAGCGCAGGTATTCATAATCCAATTATTGGAAATACGATAGAATTGGGAATTGCTATTATTTTTATTATTCGTATTGAGGTAACAATAGAACCACTGTTGAAATGTGAGGCGATTATAATTTTTTATCAAAAGTGTCTCAACATTTTTTTGACGAGCGGTGGAAAATTTATTTAAAACGTTCTAGGGTGATTATTCAGCGAGTGAATGGCTGATAACCTTACGGCAAAGAACATTATTTGAAAGGTTATCCGCATGCATACAGACAATATTTAGTAGTTAAACTGATTTGAATGGGCATTAGTTGGGAAAAAATCCGGCCAGTAGTTTTGAAAGCAAAGATTTTCTGATAATTGATGCATTGTTGTATTAGAACAACTACAAAAACAAATTTTCAAAAGGGTGAAAATTGTTCAATTATATTCATTAAAGCTGATAATACACATTCTCTCTCGGGATTCAATTTCCATGCTAAATGCTTGGAATTCGAATTCAATATAATCCCAAATTATTCATAAAATCTCGGATTTAACTTGAAAATTCATAATAGCTGGATCTGTTATATCAGATTGTCCTTGAAATTTCAATGATATCTAGAATTGTCATATTCGCTAATCAGGATGTATAGGTACTTATTTAAATTTTTCTTTGAAACTAAATTAATTCACCACTTAGTATCTAAACTAAGTCAAATCCACGATAAAATTTAGTCCGACTGAATTTGGTGAATGCCGGGAGGATGAGAAATGAGCGCCATTGTACACCAATGTTCACCTTGAGGGGTTCACATCAGCCGCGTCCCCGTCGCGAACCCTGGGTACCAAGTGCTGGTGAGGTTTGTTTATACTGTACCCCGTGTTGATTTGTATTTACTCGAATCCATTTAAGATTATATAATTTATGTAAAAAATTTTTATGTCTTGATACGAACAAATCATTGAAAACCACCAGTTTTCGCCCCAGCAATGTTATTTCCCATAATATATCAGCAAAAATAAACCAACCTTATTTCAGTGTTCAGAGGAATAATTATGAGGTGCTACGTTTACCTATTACCCAATATTCCAATATTCAACTGATTATTGTGTAAAAAAATACATAGAAACTTTCTGAAAATGAGTAGTGATTAAAATCTGCACGATGTTTATTTGGAAATTTCAGCAGTTGTCAGAAGTTATACATAGGGGTTGCTTGCAGTGGTGTCATCGATCTCCAGCAATTTTTAGCATTTCTTTTTTGACTATTTTCAATAATTTAGCAAATAATCGATGGATATGGACTATTAACTCTCGTTGAATTCACCTAGTACCAATTTATAGATCAATCCAAAAAGTGACAATACTTTCTGATGAAGTATAATTTTATCACGCGCTTCAATATACACAAATTGAATTGGGCTACTCCGAGCGAAATCACATCTTCAGAGTTTGTAATGTTATTGGGGAGATAAAAGAGAGAATTCAGACGATCAGACGATCATGATCTAATTATTAGATTTTGAATTTTTCGTATTAAGAGTATACATTCAAAACTCGTCGAGTAGAATAGTATGATTATGGAAGAAATCAGTTGAATTGTTTTTTAGTTAGGAAAATTTCTGGAGGAAAGTAGCTCGGAAAAAATTGCTTGCAGTTCCTCCATCTACATCCTCCAGATTTCCTACAATTTCCTAATTCAAATGAATATTTTGGGATTACTTGCAAGCTCATTACCGTGATATAGCAAAATTTGAAAATTCTGAAGGTTTTTTACCATTTCTTTCACCGGTATTTCTAATATTTCAGTGAGAAACCTACGTGTATCGTCTGGTGACGGGCTCATGTTCACTTCAGTGTACATTTAGTACACATAAGGTCCTACATACAGCTGTCACGTTGCATATATGCGAGAGAAGCAGATATTCAATAGGACAAGACTTGAGAGGAAAATAGCAGGAGGAAGATAATGTGATACTTGGGAGTTGCTACTAGTGAGTGGCTGCCAGAGATCCTTGGTAACTAATGTCTTCGAGAGTGATATACACGAATACACATGTCCGCGTTAATATAAAGACGCAATTCCTCAGCTTCTTATTTTCTCCGGAAGATAAAGTTCCATTTTCCGAAGCCTTATCTTTTATTTCTCATCGTCAACATTTGTACTGATTTTGAGTATCCAAAAGCTATTATTTTCTTTCACGTTATTTCCGGCATTGTAGAGCCGATTTTGACTGGAGTGCGCACCCAAGCAATCTAATACTGCCACGTTCAATTTCGTACGTTTACCGTTTCCCGAAAATTAAGGCCCTCAACTTGAATTGGAACTCTCTCTCTCTCTCTCTCTCTCGTTTCCTCTCCCGTCGCTGTACAATTTAATGGTTTTTTTTCCATTTTCTTTATTTTTCGTCGGCGTCGCCCACTTCACGGAGCAAATAAGGTTGCACTAGCTTGGCACTTCAGGCATCACTCGACACAACCAACTCTACCAATTCGGGTATCTAATTTTATTCGTATCGATATAATGCACTCATTATACACGAATATTTTTGTATGTTAACTACTCAGTTGAATTGCAATACAAATCTGAAAACTAAAACGATTATTATCCTGTTAGGTCTATCCATTTGGTCTTTCTTTCTGGACTCATGAAATGATTCCCATAGATGTAAGAGGTCTTCCATTTAAATCTGTTGGAGACGCGTTTCAATTGTTTCACAAGCGTTTGAGAATTTTCGATATGATTGATATTTCGTTAATTTACAGCAGTTAATTCGAATATTTCCAATTAAATTGAACTTCAATTGATTCATTGTGCAAATGAAACTCTTGACAGGTGAACTTCTATGCGTTGACTGTACAGTTCAAAGTCCTGGAAATTTTTCAAGTAAACCCAGCTAGGTTACCCGAGTATTTTGGACATTAATTGCCTTTCAAAAAACCTCTTACAACCTATTACAAAATTACCCTAACTCTTTCAGATATTGGAATATTCTTGGTGAAATCAGTTAGTGATTAAGTTGGCTTATATTGTCTTACCACTTTACGACCGAATTGAATAGAAAAATTCGAGTCGATGTATTTTTTTGTCTAATATCTTCCGTGGGCTATTTCGGTTTGCTACATGATAAAAAATCTTAGTACTCACCAGTGACATTAAGCATAATGTGCTGTGCATTATTGCAGTCTCGGTGTATCGATAAGTACGTCGCCTCACACCTGTATACCCCCTCATCGTCCACCTTGAGATTCACAATCTTGAGAAAAGTACGCGTCACATTTGCGTCGTATTCCATCGATGCTCTGCAACAAGAAATCAGATGCAATTTCATTATAGCAATCTCCGAAATTGCATTTATAATGAAATTTTCCAAAATTATTGGTGAACAAACCTGCTAGCAACGTCATTGTTGCCAAGGATAATGCCAGTGTCCTCACTGAATATTACGATTCTCTGTTCACCTCGATACCATTTGATACTATGGAGACCACCGCAATTTGGGCTCTTAAGGACACACGGCAGTTGAACTTCAGTACCTCGTTCACCCGTTTTTTCACTCTTCTTCCATGGCTCGCTGTTGCCTAAAATAAAGATAATGAGGAGCCTTTACTACATAATGTATTAGAAAAATGTTTTCAATCATCCAGAGTTGTCGGTTGAAAAACGACATGACTAACAAGAGAGTATTATTAATTCAAATAAAATGGATTGTTTAAAATCATTCAATTAAAATTTAGTAATACCCTTGTAAATTGCAATCTAAGTAATCGAAGAATGAAATGATTTTCAAATTTCATTTGAAATCAAAACAGGCAATGCGCAACGAAAGATGAATTTTTCCCTTTTGAACGTAATTGTCAATAGCAACAAAATTTGTACGTATAAAAGCACAACAAAGGCGTATGATAGGTCCAATTTTTTAAATTTGGATATTTCGAAAGACTTGATTTTTACAAAATTAAATAGTTCATTGATGTTTTAATATGCGATAGCAGAATTAATAAACACTGCTTAATTCCATTATAATGATCCAATGAAAATTGATATCTTGTCACGACAAATATCGAATCATATAAACTATTCCTTTCGGCGATATTCAGGTCAGATTTATAAAATATGAATAGCATAAAATGTACATTTAACCAGATCCGTTGACATTCGAAAAAATATGGTTTACTGTAAGTTCCCCTGTAACAGGTCATTTCAATGATGACACGCCATCGAATAAAGCCCATCAAATGATGTCCCAGCGCGGCATGCCCCCACCGGGAAATTTGATGTCATGTCATTTCGCCCTTCTACCTGCTCCCACCCCACAATGTGCATTAATTCCTCCTCCTCCTGTAATACTATTATTCCTTGTTGCTGACATCTCGCAGTACGTCATTCATTTCCAAGAGGCATTTTTATGGCACAGGTTTTCACAAAGAGATATTGAAAATTTGCATGTCGAATTGAGTGCGACGATCAAAACAGCAAGTTACCCGTTGGCCGTGGGCACGCAAAACGAAAATAATATATTTCGTAACAAGTGAAAAAAAATGGTTTTTGGCGAGTGGGAGGTTTATATCCCGAGCCGAAGGCGAGTGATATAATCCCACGAGTGATAAACCACTTTTTTCACGAGTTAAGAACATAATTTTTCATCTCAATGTGTCGAAAATATTATTTGAATGGCCCTTTTTATGGTTGCATTTCATCTGATTTTTGTCGTTTAAAAGAATAAGAAATGGAATATGTCTCGGCGTTAGAATACAGTCAAGCTTCTCCTACCCGATTTAACGTGTATTGTTTCAAATCTAGGTCAGAGGTGCGAATATCGAGTGCAAGGAAACAAAGGAGAATCCGTGAGAAGCCTCACAAAGACATTGTTTCACCATTTTATATGAAAATTTTCTAAAATATCGCAAGGCATTTCACCTCGTAAAATATACAATTGTATAGTATTTCACATGGCAGAGAGGGATAGAGAGAGAGAGAGAATATTTGAGTATCAAAGAAATCATTTTACCAATACCCGTTACCGATATTAACTAGCTGATATAACAACACTGAAACACCGCTGATAAACATTTTCAGATTGATTTATACATGTCATGAGGGCTTCGTTCCCTTCTATATTAAGTACGGTTTGAGTACCTTCTATGTCAAATCTCAAACATAATAAATGCATTTTTGTCACTCAGTCCGTAAAGCACTACTTCACGGCCGCTTCGCGGCCGTGAAACACCGCCCACGGACGTCGTGACAAAAAATATTGTTTGACACAC
>JAPYZM010005323.1:0-11316 GCA_030522845.1 Psyttalia concolor
TCTGAAGACAACTCATCAAGGAGAACAAGTTTCATGGAGGTGAAAAATACGATTGCCATTTGAAAAGAAGCACCTCGTGCTTGCAGCTTGCAAGCATGACCTTGAAAGCTCAAACAAATGCATGAATCGGATGTCTCCCTCGAAACCCTACAACTTATGTCTACAAAAATTTCCTGTCACTTAACCCTTTCAGGAGATATTTACGTAGATTATTTCAAATGGGACACCCTGTATATAGTCGATTATATTTGCTAAGTATGAGTCATATTTCTATAAAATAATGCACGTACATTTTACATACATGAAAGTATATGAACACATAATTTCATATAGAAAATGAAATATATGTCATTTATATGTTGAATACACATTTTTGGCCTCATTATATGGGGTTCCCCAAAACCCAAAGTCCAAACTTAACGCTGAAGTAGGAGGTGGAATTCTGAATCGAAAAGTCCTGAGCCACTTTTCCATCAGACGCACCCTCTTCAAATTATTCGGGGTTGAAGTTGGACGAATCAGGAGCGCAGAAAAAGCCGTCGGTTGATGGGTGTAAAATGTGAGAGTGTTGGTGGTTTAAATTCCCCATCGATTGGCAGCAATTTCATCTCTGCATCTGAATTTTTGAAAAATGGAGACTGCGGTGAATCGGAGGGCGGTAATGAAAAATATGGATATTTAAATATCCGTCCATCCGTCCATCCTCCTCTGAAAAATCACCTCCACTCCCAAAAAAAATTAGGGAATGATATCAAGGAGGTTCGATGGAAAATCAATTATGCATGAATTGAAGAATTGAATTCTCCATTGATTGAAACCGATTTTATCCGTTCATTTCAATTAAAAAAAACAGGGACCGCGGTTAATATGAGGGCGGTAATGAAAAATATGGATATTTAAATATTAACTGTCTCTCCGCCACTGCAAAATTAATTCCTACCCCATCCCGCCCCCCCCCTCCTCTAAATACACAACCCACCATCCCGCCCCCCCTAAATTATCAAACCTCCAGCACTCGCGCCTCTTGGCCGAACGTCGTTACTCGCGTGGCAAGCGTCGCGCCGCCCGTGCATTCTCGAGCGCAACGTTGCCAGAAGGCTTCCCCACTCTCCACGCGCCGCTTGAGATTGTCACGAATCGTCAGCACCGCTCGTCAAATTTCTACTACGAGCGTACTCGCGTGGTGAGCGCTGCACTCACCTTCGCCTGCCGCACTCCACAAAAAAATTGATTAAAAAAAAAATAGTCAGTTTAGGATAACCGAGGCGTGTATACTCACATCGTCCCATATTATTCGAGGAACCTTTAAAAGGCAGAGCCTAATTCCTCATAGTTTTAGAGATATCATGAAACTTACAAAAACGGCGGCGCTGAGACCATAGCGCGAGTGTTCGAGAGTTAAGGAATGAAATTAAGGCCCTTCAATGGACAATTAAATTTCCCATATATTGACGGTAATTTCATCCCTTCATCTGAATTTGAAAAAAAAGCAACCGTCGTGAATCTGAGGGTGGTAATGAATAATATAGTTATTTGAATATCCATCGTGCCTCCTCCACTAAAAATCAATTCCTCCTCCCCCAAAAAATATTAGGGAATGATATCAAGGACGTTCAATGGAGAATTAAATTCTTCAACGATTAAAACCAATTTTATCCCTTGTGACATGTTAGTTTTCGAGCGTTTAACGGTGAATTTTTATCCGTCCAGACAGGAAGTCATCTGCGAGGCGAGAGTCAGAATTTGTATCGGAAAGAGATGGTTAATGATTTTCTTTTTCTTTATGTTATTTTTTTTCTGTATTCCTGCCGGAGGAAATCTTTTACCGCTGGGAGCATCTTGAATTTACGTCAGCTGACCTTCAATTCGACAGTGAGTCGCAGAGGGGCGCCAGATGATGGACAATTTTCTGGGGGATCACGGATAGAATCAATGGAGGAGTTAAATAGGAATTGATTCTGCAATTTGTTGGGATTCTGGTGGCAGGAGGAGTCATCGGTGGATGGGACATTGTCATTGGGACGGTCTGGATTATTGATTTATTCGCTTGGAATTCTTAGCGATAAATCCTGATTTGTCGAAGATTCTGTTGGACTCTGTGTTCCTGACGTTTTGGGAGACAGGGGGATTAAGTGCGTGCCACCCTCATGTTGTCGAGGGGAATTCTATCGGCGATCGGGATTGGCGGTTGATACTGGGAATCGCCGAAAAGGGCCAATCAAAGTACAGGATACTGGTTGACCATAACAGCGTGGATAACGACGCCGGCAACCTGATTTCTCGTCTGGACGGCGCTTGATCAACCACGCAGAATTTCTCGAGTGATCAGAAATTCATTACATTTAGAAGCGTTTTACATTAAGTCTTCTATTATCGATATTAGACTGTTCACTTGGAAAGCCTTGACTCCAGTAACGGTAAGCATTGAGATTACTTACGATGGATTTCTTTTCTATATTGATTGATTGTCTTTTTTTTTTCCTTTTCTTAATTTTTCATTTATCACTTTACACACGATCTTGACTTTTCCGCACTCCGCAGACAAAAAAACCACTTTGCCCTCAAACCTCTTCTCAAAGCAAATTTTGGCAGGTATTGCAAAAAATTAAGTGTGAAACACGTGCGTGTCGCCTTTTTCGCCTCGTGTGATTGCCTAGCAGCCGTGCCAGCGATGCACAACACGTTCGAAAAAGTGCTACTTTACGCACTAGTTTCACAATATACTATTTTGAAACTCGTTTCATATAGTTTCAGTTTGTTCCTATTATTATCATTATTATGTTGATGAGGAAAAGATGTATCAAATAATGAGATTGAGTATTTTTTTTCAGTGTAAAAAAATATATATTCATCTTTCAATATACATAAGTGGTTTGATTTATTTATTTACTTATTTGGATGTCTCTCATCCCCTATAACTCCATAATCGCCTAAATTTACATTACTCTCTTAACTCAACCACTGATGGGATTGTATTTAACAATCCGGTCATGGAGAATGAGACAGTACGCTGATGTGTTGGGTGCGAAAGCAAAAGATGATTCAAGTTTCAGGCGGATATCAACTGGAACAGTTTTCAAATAATTATTCTGCTTGGAACAGTCGATTACAATTAATGGACCTTCTGTTAGGAATTTCTCCCTATTCAATAACGGCTCAGACTCCTTTCCATAGTAAGATTCTTGAAAATTCACGTACCTGTTGTACAGCATTGAATACTGATTGTAGGCAATATCCAAATTCAAATTCCCATATGGATAGCTTTCTGAATTTAGGAAAAGCTTTACATCTCGGCTGCTGCAGTGATCAAAGTGACTCGCATTGACTGTTGGGATGTTTTTACGATTGGTTTGGAAGGCCAGATTAATGTATCTTGGTTTCTCCAATTGAGATGATGGCTTCACAACCCAAACATGCTTTGAGGTTGGAGGTAAGGTGGGGTATTCATATAATTCCCATGTACGGAAGCACATAATAATGGGGGTATCTGGCAATGAAATTGACCAGCTTCACCTTGCGCTCATCTGACACTTTAACATAAGCGATAAGCTACTCAATCTTCTGGAGGTAAATCTTCCATTTCTCCTCAGGGTTAGCTTGATTGACAGGTTCCTGAAGTACTGCACTGATGTCCTTTTTCGATCTCGTAATAATGAGTTCATGTTTTGCTTTCACAACAATCTTCTGATAATCTTTAGCGAAGCCAAGTAGAAGGCTCAATGGTATAGAGATATCGAAATATCGCGCATTATTAGTCATTTTCTCAGCACTATCCATGCTATAATTCTTGAGCCACCAGCATTCCCCATTGGGAACCATTGCTTAGGGCTCTGGGAAACATAGTTTTTCATAAGACTTGTCAAACCCACATTTTTCGCTCGATCAATCTCCACTCCATTGAGCTCATATCGAAGTTCCTCAAACAAATGACAGATTGCGTTACGAACGAGTCTTGTTCTCTGGGCGGGTGTTGTTCCATTATCTTTGGTTAATCGACCATAAATATGCCGATAACTCTTACTAGGTAATAAACATAAATCTTGATGTTGTACGGTAATTGAAATTATATCATTATAACCGTATCTTGATGAAGCAAAGGGTTGATGAGTATGCATCTCGTAGTGAGAAACTGACTCATCGAAGATGATGGATTTTTGAATCATCAAAATATCCTCCATAATGTATCATTTTTTCTTTTATCTATGATTGAAGTTACACTCGAGGTCTCCAATTTACACTCTTGAGAAATTGAATGCTCTCACGTGTTTACGGTTTGATAGCTCTGTGACGACTGCTAGTCTTTTGAGTGGATAACTCGCTTTTATACCTCTTCCCGATCTTCGTTTGGAAAACGATATCCATTACGTAAATTTAATGTGAAGTCTCATTATTATTACTTCTCTTCGGAAATTCAACAATTCACTGTGTTGATCCACCAATTTCAGCTGGAGATGATCTATTGCTTGGACCACGATCGGAAGGTAAATGAGATTTTTTGGTACTTCAACGAACTTATATCCCGGGCGTACGGTGGGGAAGAACTCATGGATGATGTGAACCTTCTTTCCATTGACATAGGCACCTCCAGAATATTAAATTCCACACACATCGATTTTTCCTTATAATACTAACTGGTAAATCAGATACTTGCGTTTTATCAGGGGATAGAATTCTGTTATCAAATCCCTATAATCTACCAATCGAATCAGAAGGTGTAAAATTAATTGCATGATCACTGTTGATTTCACTACATAAAGTGTTATTATTGGGTTTCAAGTTGACTGAAACAGCTCTTTTTCGTAGAGCCTTCTGCAAATAATTTTGAATATGTTCAATCTCATAACTTCCTTGGGGCATGTTGATCGTATACTCGTTATCATTATCAAAGTAGTAGGACTTAGTATTGTTTTCTGTAATATTTGGAATTGAATTAAATATCAGTAATTCGACAAGAGCTAAATTGTATTGATGATTATGGTATAATTCAATGGGAGGAAAATAATTCGCTTCCCGGATAGAGGAAGTACCTGACAGCGTTAATGTAAAAGATTCTTCCATGATTGTCAGCTGTAACCTAATTCAATCCCTCAATGTGAGCGATATTTATATCTGTCTTGTGAGCAATTTCAGACATAAATGACCGCATACGACTGTGTCATATTCTTGATATTTCTGATGATGATATTTAACAAGGCTACTAACACCGAAATAATCTATCAATTCTTTTGGTGGTTGTAAATTTCCAAAACTATCGAAATAAATGATTTGATTTTTCCGTTTTTGATACGCCACCCAGTGAGTGCCAGGACCATCTCTATCATCCAAATTAACTATAGCTGATTCATTCATCTGAGGACCATTTATGGGTAATCTATTCCTCATGTAAACCCCTCGGAAATATGGAACTTCCATGAGTTTGGAAAATTTTATGATATCAGCATCACTGACGGCTCGGTGTCGTAGCTTTATTAGTTTTTTGGTTGCAAACGGAATCCCAATCCGGTTGTATAGGGCTTCAAACAGAGACCATTACCCATTGAAATATCTTCCATTGCTTGATTGTGACGTTTGCTGTTCTCGAGATAGATACCTGGCGAGGCGATACCTGCGGCGCCTCCGGCTAAAGCTCCCCTGGCACTTAAACCTGCAAATAATGGAATCAAGAATGGCAGTACTCCACCAATTTTTCTGGGTACTGGTAATGCACTTAGTGATTTTATGGAACGCCTTCCTCCAGCTTTTCGGACAGCATCTCGTGCAGCTTGGTGAGCTGATTTGATTGCATCTCCAGGGCGCATCGATTGTTTTCCCGCTCTGATGATTGTTTTGAGAGCTACATGCTTTTTTGCAACACCATGACCACATGATTTCTTCGTTTTCACAAGATTTTCCCTACGTTTTCTAGGTCTTTTCCCCACTGTTTTTTTCAGTCCAAATCCTAAACTAATTTTAGCTTTCATAGCATTAGCTACAGCCCAAGCTGCAGCTTTTTCAGTCAAACCCGTGTCTCTAGACAATACACGTCTCCAAGCTCTCTCTTCTAATATGTTATCAGCGCTATGTCTTGCGGGGAGATATTCTCGGTTCTTTGAATACGCAATATTGTGTTCCTTACAAGGTTTATCTATGAGGTTAATCCCAGGATCACCACGAGCTAACCTCTCTGACAACTTCGTTCCTGGTCCACAATATTGATAACCCGAAATATGTGTAACGAGATTTCGCTCGTTACGGGTAACCATGTACTCTGCGGTACCGACTACGAGAGTCGGCGCATAATAGAAAGGTGCACGCCGAGAAAACGGGGAATTAGTGACATCTGCCGTCAACTGGAAAGTTGACGATAGATGATTAGAACACCAGAGGTCGGCGAGATGCCGAGTGACGGTGAGCACGCCAAAAAGGATCACGTCCTGAGGCGTGGCTTTGGGCTAAGCCCCGTGTGAGGACGTGATTGGCAGCCCGTCATATTCGCTGTCGCCAGATCTGAAAATCAGCTCAGCTGCGCAAGGGAGAAAAAGGGCCAACGGACAGGCATTCCAACTGGGCGTTTCCAGAGGCGTCAATGACTTAGCCTGGGAACCAACAGCTAGGTGAAAGGACTAGCGCTCCTGATTGCCGTCAAGTCAATTGGCGCTAATGGAGTAACGGATGACCCACTGGCACTAAAAGATTTAGACTAGGGGTTAAGGTTAAAGGGTTTAAGACCCTTTTTAGGGATCCGGAATGGTCCGCCAAAGCCGGGCACCGAAAGAGTGGGGTGCTTGGCGCCCCGCCACGTAGTGGATGGCTTCGGGCAGAGGCGAGATTCGCATTTCCCCGGAGAAGAAGCCCGTTTGGGAACGAAATCCCACGATGACGTGGTCGGCTAGCCTAGGGATAGGAAAGATCCTGGTAGGCTAGGACCATGGCAACCCCTGGAGTAGTAGTCGGGGGTGGCCTCGCGATGAGATGGCCGTTACCGACATCTGAGGGTTGAGTTGACGTAGACCTAGGTGGTTGAGGCGAGGCCTCCAGATACCTAGGTAGTACGTGCCTCCTGAGTCTGGGCACCCTACGGGGTGGGGAAGGATTCGCAGGCTATTCGTGCAGCACGGAGAATGTTCCATTCGAGGTGATAGATACCCGAGGGTTCCCATATCCTCGGCGATAAAAAGGAAATCCCGATTTCCAGCATCAGAACCCCCTCCTCGAGGGGTAAGTCGGCGGCTAGACTGGTGAACCTCGCCAACTCTACCACACCCACTGTAGCTGGCCGGGACGATGAGTCCCGCCACTCAGAATGTCCTCTAGGTCGACGTAGTCGCCCTAGAGGCTGGTTTCACCGTTGGGTTTCCGGCAAAAACCCAGCTGGCGCCCAACTCGCATCGTGCTAGGGAATGGAGGCAGTGAGAGTAATTTCCCCGTGGGGCAATACCCCGTGAATTCTCTATCATATGTAATTCGATGGCCAATTTGTTAATCATTTTATTGAATACCTCTCCTCCGCTCTTGTTACTTTCTCTCACTATCATAGCTCATACTCAAGTGGATGCTAATGGTATATAAACACCGTATTTATATGTTTTTATCTCAGTTGGACAGTAGATGTCGTTAGTACTACTCAAAAATAAAGTTGACAGAAAAGGAAGTGAAATTACCTATTTGGAATTTCGGTAAAGTAGCACAGAACTTAGATGGCAAAATGAAAGAGAAACCTCCTGGTAAATTACTACCGAATACAGTTCGAGCAATTTTTTGTGGACCTTTCAACTATGGTAAAACAAATGCATTATTAAGGCTCATCACGCATTCGAATGGTCTTAGATTCGTAAATGTGTATCTTTATGCCCCAGATTCGGGTAATTGTGCTATTGTTTAATATGTGGACATACAGCATTGTCAGCGTGACACTTGCCATCATAACTGGATTATGCTGACCAAGTGATGAAACCTAAACAACCAATGTATTATTTAAGAGACCGTCAAGTCTATGTGGATCATACCTGAACCGGACTCCGACGTGTACAAAAGTCGTAAACTCTTTGTAATCAGTCCGATGACACAGTGAATACAATCTGGTCTTAAACTACATAATTTAAACACCCATACATTATTAGTGGGATTTATCCCTTTGAGCCTAGAACCAAAATAATATTAAGTACCCCCCACGCTGGGTACAACATATGTGTATTCAAAATCTTTGAACCAACCGAAATATGAGTTTCTAAAAAGAGTTTTAGAAGCAACGAACACAATTGGATATTTTCCATTCAGTGAACATGAAGAAGTCATAAAACCGGAAGATGCGAATCCCAACTCCATCTTCATTTTTGATGATGTTGCATGTGAAAAGCAAGATAATATGCGTGCTTTGGACGAATCCCAAAACATTTCATAGGTGACAATACAAATTTATTGATCTTATTCAAGCAGGATGAGAAGAATCTGCGCATATTTATGACGATCACTTTAATACAGATATAACGTACAATCAATTCAAAGATATATGTTCTTCATGTTGGAATGTTGATAAGCATAGCTTTTTAGTGATTGATAAAGATAGAGAGCTGAATGATGGTCGCTCGATTGTTTTAGAAATAGATAATGCACCTGATTTTCTTAAACAGTTGCATACAGAGCTTCGTCATTACAAGTTCTATTTTGAATAAACAGAAGCATGTGTTACAACAAATTGCAGATGCGAGTGAAACAATTCGCGGAAAGCATAAGTTGATAAAATTGGGGAGAGAAGAGACAGAAAAAACTCTGAATCATGCTAGTAGTATGGGGCCACTCTAGCGCCCCCCACTACCAGTCACTCCCATCCCACCAACAACACCGATCAGAGTAGCACGACTCCGATACAGGTGAGTGGTGGGACTGACTGCGGTGCGCGCTGGGAAGGATAGCACGCTCGTGGGTGCGTGACCCGGGCGCGTATCCCAACCCCGAGTGATTTCGGGAGAACTGATGGTCCCTCGAGCTCGGGATTGAAATTTGGGGGTCAAACCGGTATGCTCCACGTACACTGTGGCACACAACGTGCATCATTATGTCCCGAGTATACCGATACCCCCCCACGTTCCCGAGATTTTATTTCTACCGTCCTATCTACAACAGCGGTATAAACGATTGGTTTTTGGGCAAACCGTTATGCCCCACGCATCCGCGCTTTACTTTTCGGGGCCTATCTATCTATTCCGCGATATAAATGAGCATACCGATGCTTTCATGAATCCCGCAAAAACCCGTATTAGAAAAAAAGTGAATAATTTATTACGTTACCTCAATCTGCACGCTTCGTAGACACACACACACAGGTTTCCGATGATGAGCGAGTGCTAGCTCTCAACACTCATTATCCACTGTCCACTATCACTAACCCTAACACCTGTCCCGATTACTAGCACTGTTTTTAGTCTTCTTCTATATTGAGTTCTTCTTCGGACTCACCGAAGAGTGACACTTGGGCCAACTCTTCGTCTTCAGCATCCCAGTCGTCGCGATCACGACGGTCTGTCTCCAGCCGGCTCATCAGGTGCCGTCGACTGTAGTCCTCTGACTGGAGGACCATGGAGAACAGACTGTCCGATTCCTACTCAACCTGATGCTCTGGACAGATGCCCCCACGGTGACGGAGGTCGTTATTGTCGGCGGGAGGGTGCACGATGCGCCGCTTGACCCTCATCCGCCATCGTCAATCAGGCAATGCGGGGTCTTACGCATTTTACCCGGGACGCAACTCATAAGGGTACGTGTCATCCTCAATGGCGATGTGACCACAATTGAAGTTCCTGATCACATCCTGCCAACGAATTTTCTCTGAGGATGACGCTGATGATGACCAGGTAGAGCAGCGTGTGCTAGGACGCGACGCTTGTGGAACGTAGCCACTCGTTGATGGCACAGGCTCCTCACCAGGTGGTGCTGGTACTGATGGTGATGGCGGGGGGATAAAATTTCTGCGGGTAATTCTCATTGTCGATACATTATATATATACACACACAATTCAACTGCACAACACAAACGCAATAATCCAATTTTGGCCCCTAAAACGTATTTTTACTACCGATCTGTTCGCGGTTGCTCTCCGTTAGCGACTGACTAAACAATTACATGATTAAGAGATGGTCACCGTTGGGATGATTACTCACCCAGGGAATAATGTGCTGTCCATGCAGTTTTCGGCACGTACGATATGATATCATCTCACCGTAACCCATGCTATCTCTTGAAGGCCAGACTATCCATATCCCAATGTGCGTAACGTGCAAATTCCACAACAATATTCTCATCTCTTTAAATCAAACACACTATAATTATTTGAAACGTCTCAATTTGTGACGTCTCTCAGGCGTTATTGCACCCTCAGGTATTACCGGGCACATTCTCTTTAAAACTGGTGGTGATGAGTATTCGAGGATCTGCTGTTTGGTTAGTCATGGTAAGGAAATTCAGCACTGGCCTACCGAAGGCAAACCAATGGAACATTCATCCACACATAAATCTACAATAGAAGAGTTATTTTCACTGAGTTCTTTCTCCACACTTTGGTCCTTAGCACTAGATATCGCTAACCGGTGATGATGATGATGATGTTCCTCGATCTCATCTATTCCTTCACGTATCACATCACCGTCGCAATACTCAATTTCGTACACTTCACCGGTATTACCGCACGCTCCATGACCATGTGCACTAGTATACAGTCTTCTTTGCTGAATTTCGCTGTAACTATGCAGCATGAATACTCTGTTACGCGAGTATTGGGAAATTTCGCAAATCACAGACATTTCTTTTTTGAAGAGTAATACGACCACAATTATTCTACGCCGTCCCTTACATCACGTCTCAGCTCGTTAATCAGAGCTATCCAACACGCTTTTCGCACCGTAAAGTTTTCCGTTGCAGGTAATATTTCTTCGGCCCACCCTCAAGAGCGCTCTCGAATCGTTCCAATATTACAATAGTAGACACACGCTCGTTATTTATCCAAAAATTCCAAGTACGTGTTGCAGAATCAGCCTCACGCAGCTCAACTGTAGGTCTTCTTCGTAGTCTCGAAAATCTTCTGTTAGGTCTCAAATCCATCGAAAAAAATTCTAATCGCAGAGGGCGAGAGAGAACAGTACACAGTACAATCAGATGAACATCTAAATACTCGTCGACCGCGGACAACTCACAATGCCGTGCCGTGCATAAATTTTGAGGTGACAGCAAAACGTGATTATTCTTTTTCTCCATCTTTCCATCCGCGTAAACAGAAAATTGATATACTTATACCACACACTAGCCATAACAAATGTAGCGAAACCGCTTGAAGGATGCATGAG
>JAPYZM010005324.1:0-10605 GCA_030522845.1 Psyttalia concolor
ACCATGAGAGGTGCACTCAACAACTTAAGACGCGATTCGATTAATCGAATGAACAATAATCGATTATCCCCATGAAATCCGCCATGTTCGATTAATGTAAGATCTCTGTTATATTATAGGATATAAAATGGTCATTTCCATGACTGTCCTGCTGATTGAATTTACCGCATGCTTGTTTTTAATTATGTGAATTACGGGGAACTGAACATAAGCAACGTAGATATATCATTTCCGAAAAAAATATATAAGAGAATTTCAATTATAGAAGACCTCTTGCGATCAGGGGACACTCAATTCAAGTATTACTCGATTCTTTTAATGACAATGGGAATACTATTCTAGAACTATAAATCAAGTGATCGATTGACTGTCGATTAACATGAAGGAAGAGGATAATCGAAATTCAATCGAGTGGAGGGTCAGTCGATTCTCTTAATTAGAATGAGAAAACTATTCTAAAACGATAGATAAATCGGTCGATTGAAAGTCGATTGACTTGAGGGAAAGGGGCAATGGATACTCAATCGACTGGAGTGTCAGTCCATTCTCTTAATTAGAATGGGAGAACTATTCTGAAACGATAAATAAATTGGCCGATTGAAGGTCGATTCATTTGAGGGAAAGGGACAATCGATACTCAATCGACTGGAGGGCCAGTCTATTCTCTTCATTAGAATGGGAAAACTCTTTTAAAACGATAAATAAATTGTTCGATTGAAGGTCGATTGACTCGACGGAAGAGGTCAATCGACCAATTTATTTATCGTTGTTCGATAGTTTTTACATTTTCAATCAGATAATCGACTGACCCTCTAGTCGATTGAGTCTCCATTGTCCTCTTCCCTCAAGTCAATCGACCAATTTATTTGTCGTTTTAGAATAGTTTTTACGTTTTTGATAAGAGAATCGAACGACACTCCAGTCAATTGTGTCTCGATTGTGCCGTCTCCATGTAAATGGATCCCCAATCAATCAGTAATTCACATGGGTCTGTTCCCCCAGGGAACTGGTGCAGTCCAGTAATAGTGAATTCTAGTGGGTTTGAATCTGGTAACTGGGGAATTTTACTGGAAAATCGTTTCACGTGTATAGTGACAGTAGAAAAATGGCGTAATATGTGCGGATTTCCTTTTGTTTACCTCCCGGCTATTGACGATTCATTTTGTTTAATAATTAATTGAGTGATTATATGATTAATGATTCTGATAGAGATTTCATGATTGAAAATGGTGATCGTCATCAGCCAATGTCATCTTTTCGGTGAAATTCATTTTAAACAAAATGAGTCGTCAATAGTCGGGAGATAAACAAAAGGAAATCCACGTACATTACGCCATTTTTCTACTGTCACTAGACACGTGAAACGATTCTCCAGTAAAATTCCCCAGTTACCAGATAGTTACCAGGTTCAAAACCTACTAGAATTCACTATTACTGGGCTGCCTCTGTTCTCCGGCGGAACAGACCCCATGTGATGTCCTGACATCGCAATTTATAGATGGTGTAATACCTCACTAGATATAATCCACGGAATTTAAACTGCGTTGCAATTATCAAAATAATTATAACCAAATATTAAATGAGAAATTACGAAAATAGTAGAATAAAGAAAGATCTTTAAATACAATGAATAAGGGAAACAAATAACGTCACAGATGAGAGAAAGCTGCTATTAGAAATTGTCGACTCAAGTATTTGGGTTTGCAGTTTCTCATGATAATTCATGATCCTCTAAATTCTCGTGAAGAAAACATTTTTCTACATTCAAAATTTGAAGACAAATATTTATTTAATAGTCACGGTCTAAAGTTGTAAAAATTGACATTCTGTTGTAATCAACAGGTTTTCGGTTTCATATGTACAACACGTGTACAATCTTTTCTTCATTGTATCTGCCTAGGTGAGGGTTTGGGTCCCTCCAGGAGAGAAACTTCTGACGCTGCCCGTTCCCCATTTCTCCTCGTTCCACTCACTTTTCTTTTGCGTTTTTAGATTTCCCTTTATTCAGGACCTTGTCTGCGTGCTCAACTTTTTACACTGGTGGAGGGATGTTGGACCCAACTCGTAGAAGTTTAAAATTTTAAGATAATTTAGTTCTTCTATAATCGTTCTACGTTTCGCATCTCTGTTCAATTTTTTTTTAGTTTGCAAGTAATTTTATTAAGTTATTGAGTTGCTGTAGTCTTACAGTTTAAACATTTTGAGTTTAATAAATAGCAGTGTGTTAAGTGCCCCTAAAACCACCAGTGTTCGGATTATTCCTGAAATTAACCATTTTCACAAGTAATTTTGGGAACAATCAATATTACTTCGTTGGAGTGCTCATCAGAGCTTTGGCGCCGAACGTCCTCACATTCAAGTTTGGCGCTCATTTTGAATTGGCGCTAGCGTCCTCCTAGTAACATTGTTGGGATGGTCGGGACATAATAAGTAGGGTAACATTTTTTAAATCCCATGAACTTTCATAAAAAGGGATTTCAGAGGATCTAACATCCGAAATGATACCAAAGCTCTGACATGACTTGCCAACGATGGCAAAACATCTGTATGTCGTCGGCAGCAGACCAGACCAAATCGCTCGAAGAGTCACAGAAATCGATGCGACCATTAATTACCTGGCAACTGATTCTATTCGTTCCCGCGTTATAGCAATTATCTCTCAATTACAAATTCGTCCACAAAGCCTATGTCTGCGTGTAACACCTTTCACGTCTGTCCATTATACATTATATAGAATTAAGAGGACGTCGGATAAAAAAAAACTACAAAAATGCGGCCAAAATTTTTCTCCATGGATTTTCACTTAAAGACAGTGAAAAAATATGAAACATACCTCAAAAAAATTATTATTTTCATATTTAGCGGGTGAAACGTCATGGGGATGATTTGCGTCCTGTAAGTATGTTAAAATAATGATTCAAATCCCAAGTGAATGACACCTCTGCAAAGGTCACCATCTTGCCTCAGAGTGAATACGGCGCTACCTTCCGTCTCGTGTTAGAGAGTGCAGCCGCGTCATTCAAAGTTGCCGAAATTTCCAACGCTAAATTTTTTAAATTACTTTCAGCATAATTACCCTCTATAATAAGCATACAACATAAGTGCCATATATAATGAGTAACATTGAAAATCATGACTTACTCATTTAATTTAAAAAAATTATAATTTTAATGATGGTCATTTTTAATATCAGGGGTTTTGGAAGGGGGTAAAAAGATGAAAAGTCGAGACGGTATACATTTGGATATTCTCATCACACAAAATCCAGCATTGTCAATAAGTACTGATAAAAAATGAACAGGGAATTATAATCCTCTGAATGTGAAATAAAAGGTTTCAAGTGTCCAAAATGACTTGTTTTTAATGCCAGTGGTAAGTAGATATGGTAATTACAGTGAAAGTAATTTCAGAAATTTAGCGTCGGTAATTTAGGCTATTTTGAATGACGCATTTGCACTCTCTAACACGAGGCGGAAGGTCGCGTCATGTGCACTCTGAGGCGAGATGGCGACCCTTCCAGAGCTGTCATTTGCTTGAAATTTTAATTAATTATTTTAGCATACGTACAGGACTCAGATCATCCGCATCTCGTTTCACCGACCAAATAAAAAATAACAAATGTTTTGAGGTAGGTGTCATATTTTTTCAATATGTTTTTAGTGCCAATTCATGGAGCAAAATTTTTGCCCGCATTTTTGTAGTTTTTTTTAATCCCTTGGCCTCTTAGATGAATTATAGTTGAAGACTCTCAATTCCCTTATCATGATAGAGATTGATCATGACTAATTGTTTCGATTGGTAACTTTTTGTTCGCCTTATAATTGGGTGATGGATAACTCATGATTTCCATGACTATACTGAAGTCAGCATAACTTTCAACATGAAGTGCTACCCCCACCACCGCTAGTTTGCGTATGATTGCGTTACCTCAGCTCCTTCGTTTGATGTTAAAAGTTATGGTGACTGAACCATACAAGGATGTTATTGGGCGCTAGAGCTCTACTTAGGGGTACAGCGCCCGATAGCGGGCATGATTGGCTAGTTTTATTTTAATATGAATAATGTCATCAGATTTCAAATATTTTCGAAACCTTTCCAACTGCATAATATCCATTCATTGATGGTAATGGGTGTGGCTGCATAGTTGAATCTAAATGATTTTGCTGTCTCTCTCTCTGATGTAGAGCTGGTCAAAGTTACGTCTCTTGTAGGTCCTGTACCTTCAACGCTATAATTTCGCGGTCAAAGTTCAAAGCTTTGCGTTACTGAAGATACTCCAGATTCATCAGATCCAAATGGGAAAAGACGTCCGAGCTAATTATCCGTCGAAGTCTCTCAAAGTCGACAAAACCGTTTGCAGAATGATCGTGCGGTATTTTGTACGTAAATTAACATACAATAAATATAAAACGAGTCCTGAAAGCTAAAATCGTAAGAATATCACTCAATGAATGAGAAATTTATTCCTTCAATCTGGTAGAGGCTCAGCTAAAAACCAAAACTGCGCGAATATCTGCGAACAAAACGAGAGATAAAAATAATGCGTTACAATAATGTATATTAACGTTTATTTATTGTATTAATTATGTAATAGAATGAAAAATTTTTATTACAAATGGTAAATATAATATAAAGCAGGCCATCAGAGTTTAGAAAAGGCTAGAAATACAGCTCAATTCCGGATACATTATCTGAGGACAAAAAAAAAGAGTGGGTAGAAACTCCAAACGGAATAAGTGAAACTTCGCCAGTTTGTAATTCAACTGGCTCTCATATAAACTCCAGAAACTGCTTGCTGGGAATACAAGGTACTAATGGCTAGTAAGACAAATACATTTCGCTAATACCAAAGTATTTTTAGCCGGAAGAGATATTTGACTACTTCAGTCTTCTGAGAATAGCAGATACTAGTGTTAGCCTCGAAATTCCTAGTTACTTGATGAAAGTATCAATTTTACTGATTACAAGTACAGAAAACACTTCTAGTGAGAACCACACCGAGAAACAAAAGTCTCAAATTTAAAAACAACAGTAAAAGCTACTTTCTTAAAATGTTGAGTTTGGTTAATTGGGGAAGGAGGGGCTTCCAAGAAAGGTGACTCTGTCTGGAGAGGCGATGATAAAGAGGGAGAGATAGTAAGGCCTCTTGAGGCCTTTCTAGTTGTGAAGGAATTGTCGTGTAGCGAGATGATCTAGTCGTCTGACAAGCGTCTAAATTTTCAATATCAAATTTTTCATAGAACACTTTCCAGTCCAGATTTCAAATTTTACGTATATTAAAAATCATGCATTATTAAAGAAAGAAAAAGTATTAAAAAAACTTAAGAAAAATGAATCTACAAAAAAAATTATTTTTAACAAATGATTATCTAACTTTTTTTTCAATTATCAATTTTGAATTTGTTTTCCTTCAAAAACTTCCCTTTTTTTGACTATTTTTTCCACAAGTAATCCACCATCGCATAAATAAATTCCCTCTCAACATGTAGGGGACTGACTGGCGCAATTGTTATTAATTCTCTGGAGTTATAAATGCCAGAGGTCTCAATTATTGACACACCATCAGCCCTACTACCCACTGAATAGTTTCTTTGTGTAGCTGATTCAGGAGAAGTTATTTTAATGGGTTTGGAGTCGCTGACGATGTGATGTGTAAATGCTGGGAAACTTGGATAGTCGGATGCAAACACTCACTAATTTTCACTATTCTTCGTTTATTCAAACTATGGTGATTTCATTTTTAAAAAACAGGTTTGAAAGTTAAGTGACTGTAAATTCACAAAAATGCGGCTTATATGCTAACTACCTCCGACGCCGCCGCAAGAGGCGGCTCCGTTTATCAGCTTTTATCCAGCAGAAAACTTATTGAATTGTTTCCATAACATTTAGTTCAATGTATCATGTTTCTAATATCAAATTTCAAGTTTCCAAATGTTATGTACAAAATTTAATATTATTTTATCCCAACACCGAGTAGAATTTTACTCGTTGCTCGCCGGTCGCCGTTGCTGAGTAGGCATGAAAAGCGCTGCCGTAGTTGGCGTGTCATTTCCTATGACCTAAATTCGAAGCTTGATCCTCATTTGGTAAAGAATATCCGACTCAGAAATCACCATTTTCGGCGTGGTCAAGGTTAAATCGAACGCGTGATCGAGAATGCGGACCAAGCAACCCCTACCAAACGCCCCGATTCGAACAGCGTCTGGTAGCAAAAGTCAGTCCCCATTGAACCAAGAAGCCATCAACGTCGAACGACTCCTGTGTTTTATTCGCCGACGCTCCGCCAACGCCGAGTTCGTTCCCCTTAGTCTTGGGCCTCAACCGATCGGTAAAACGAGTAGAGTGGTCAATGCCGACTTTCCGCAGTAATCAACGTCGCGAGAATTACGTACAACTTCGTAGTCGCTAGTTCCGAGCATATCATACACTTTGTGTCACTGGTTGGACTCATACATCATATAAGTAATACGTGATAGTTTCATAACAAATGACTGTTAGCCTTACGCCCAACTTCAGAAATTAAGACCTCCAAACTTGTGAATTTCACCTCACCGAAAATTCAATGGATAGTACAGAATTTTCTCCATCATCTGGACACCTAACCTCACGGATATCCATTGACCCATTCATCACAATCACATGACGCGACTCTCCAAGGGACTTCGCCAAGAGCTCAGCTCGTGAAACCACAAAGGGGGTCCGGCGGATTTATCTCAAGCTACACGGAGAGAAAAATATCCCAAAAAATAGTGTACCTTTTCACCAATGCATGGGACGCCTTGAATGGGGCTCAAAAAAAGTAGTGAACACTCGCCACCTATTGGTGTCGGCCCATGACAATTTGAATAAACCTACATGATATGTGACGGAATTCCAGGCGAATCCGTCACCTGGGGTTTTCCTCCCTAAGCGGTAACGTAGAAAAAGAGAGAGAGAAACCAATAATTAATTAATTCGCGAGAACGGAAAACTCGGGTACTGGAAATTAAACTAGAACTAGTCTTGCTACCTATTCCCATGGACGGCTACCTTAAAAAGCCGAGAAGTAGGTCGAGAATCAAAGAATAGAACTTATTCGGACCTCAGTTTAGCCGCGCGCACCGGTTAAATAAGAATAGACGAAATGAGGAATACTAATAAAGAAAATTAAAATCAATAAAAGTAGAAAGAATAGCATAGATTTAGAGTCGTGAAGTTTGGGGCGTATCGAAGTATAGAGAGGCCAAAATAGCAAAAAGTCGAGGATTAAGGGCCAGAGAACTATCTTGGTCACCTTGGCCGATATAATGTGCCTTCCGGTAGGCCTCTGTAACCCTTTTTAGCGGGTCAAAAGGTTAGGAACATAAGTCGGGCTGAAATGCCTGCGCTCCCTTGCGCGAGAGTATTCGGATTTTCAGGTGGAAGGCCTTAGGAATAAAAACCCAGTGTTCCGACGGATTGCCAATTTAGAATTGTCTGTGAAAGACCGTGCGAAAACTCCTGATTCCTCTTCGGAGAGGTCCATCTGGCGATAGCCATCCGATAACTACGATAATATGGGCGAAAATCTGTCCCTAAGGTCTCATTTCAGGAAAAAATAAATAAATAAATAAATAAATAAACAAATAAATGAATAAATAAATAAATAACGACATGAATAAATAAGGCCTAATTTAATAGGTCCATCACAAAAATAAAGATTGAAAAGAGATCGTGGAGGATAATTGGGTATTCAAATTCTCGCGCGGAAACTGGGAAAAATAGGTCACTAGATTCTCGACCGGTCATATCACTAGCGCACGAGCCGTCGGTAACCCCCACCACAATGTAATTGGACTCTCTATCATCTGATGGCGGCGCGATGGTCGCTAGGGAAATCGGGGAAAATGGACGATGAGCGGCTTACACCCGTTCAAACCGGTCCAAACAGCTCTCAACTGCAATTTGGAGCAGGATGTATTTGTTTTTTGATTATTTTCAACGCTGGGCGTTAATTGCGATGTTAACGTGGAGTATAGGAGATATCAATATAAATTTTACGCTTTTCGTATTTATTTGGTGAGGAATTAATTTTTCGAAACAGTGTTGGACATGGGTCAGATTGAATGGCGCGGCTATAGGATGCACTCTGATCGTCCATGTTTTTTAGTACCCGCTAGCCCACCAGATATCGCATTGAATTATAGCGTGTCCAATAACTCAAGGGGGAATACACGAGAGCGGCTATATCCCTCGCTCTCTGGCCCGCAACAGAGCTACCTCGTCGAAAATTACTCCGAGTATTTTGTGGCCCCAGGAACCTTCGAAGACTCCAAAATTCGGTGCTTCGAGTTATTCAATTATGGTGAGTACCTGTGCCAGCTAATTATATGGTGAACTTGGCGTGCTACCTGTTCAAGGACGCCATTATGGGATTACCAGCAGCAAACTCGAAAATCTACCGTTGCTCTCTCTAGCTATCAACAGGACACCAAGGGCCTTCGTCAGCTACCTCCTCGTGGGAGTTTAAATAGTTTAAAAGTGACGAAGGGTTAGACATAAGGGTAATTAATTAAGGCCAGTTTCATGCACGCTACCTATCCTACGCTACTTGTGCTTTTTCCTTACGACCAAACTCGGCGGGAAATCTCCCACGCTACCTATTTTTCGGGAGGTTTTCACTTAATTCGGTACATCGCGGGGAAGCTTAACAAAGATTAAACCTTATAATTAAAAGTTACCTGGCGAATCGAGTACTCTTCCCAGATTTTTTTTTCTTTTCTTTCCGTATTGCTAACCGGGGAACCGGGACGGTCGAAATTCGGTTGGGCATGGGGACGCTACCTTTCGGCTACCTTTTATTTTTTTAGGTTGAATTTCCACTCAGTCATAGAAAATTCGAATTTATTTGAAGTTGACGAATCATATCTCGGCTCGGGGACCATTCAGCTAGAGAGTAAATTGGGATTCGGTTTTCCCAAAATTTTAACCGGTAAATGACTCCTTCACTGCTACCTATTCGGGCCAAGCTAATTTTATATTATGGGAGTCCTAGACCCTCTAGAGTCCTATACTAGTTTAAGTAATTAACTCGGGTATTTTTTTGGTTCTGGTGACGTAAGGAAATAAACTTAGCGTTCCGCAATCTACCCGAAAAATTAAGTCCTCGCGATGCAAGATGCTACCTACTCGCCGTAGAACCTTTTGGCGGGAAAAATCCAGTTCTGTGATTTTTCCTCATTTTAATTACCTTCGCTGGGAAGATTCGGAGGGCCACGTAAATTAAGTGGTCGTTCCCAAATATTACGTAGACTAACTAAATTAATTTGATTTTTCTCGAAATTAGCCGGTTGGTTATTAAGTTCGAGTGCTCTCTTTCAACGATATGGCGACACGGCCGACTCGAATTTTGGAAACGTAGAGAATAAGCCGCGAGGCTACCTATCGTTCTTTTGCGTATCGTTCTTCCTGCTAAATGCCTAGCTTTTCAAAGTCGAGCTAGGATTATTGTGATCCCTAACTGAGAGACAATAATGATCGGCTAATGGTCGAATTGTATTAAAGATATTTGGAATTATAAGGGAATATTATAATAAAAATTCAGTTCTTTGCGATAAAATGATCGTATTCTCCCTTACCGACCTATCCTCATTTATTTCGGATAATATTTTTAATATATTTAGGAGGAGTTACGGAGTAATTGCGATGTGGCGTTTTGCTTTCGGATCCACCCCTCTCTCCACAACCAACACACTGAGCAACCCAGCAAATTCCGTACCCTCGGGAGCCGCCGCTCCGTTTTGATAGTTTTTTTTTGCAGTTTTATGATGTTCGGGGATAGTTAGTATTTAGGTTAAGTTTTGAGTTTAGGTTAGGAAATTCTGGGTTTAGGTTAGGAAATTCTGGGTTTAGGCTAAGGTCAAGGGTTTTACCCTTTTACGGTTTGTCGGTTCCGCGTCGCTAAAAACCGACTGGCGCCCTAAAATTTGGACAAGGTCTAGATGAGCTGCTGATTATTCCCGAGGGTCCGTATTGAGTTTCGAGGTAATTATTTAGAGTTGGCGGTCGCGAGGCCTAAGGTAATGGCTTGACCCGAATTTTTGGTCGGGTCCGGGAAAATCCATTGCAGATATTAGCCGGGAAAATTTCATTTTTCATTAAAAAACGTTATCAGATCGTTTGTAGTTCATTCGCTGGTAATTGTAGTATAATTTTTAACGTTTAAGAGTCTATCATTTATTTATAAAAAAATTAATTGTATTTGACATGTAAAAAATTAAAATTTAGATTTTCGAACTTTTCTTTTATGTAGTAGTTAGCAAATTGTTTGTAGATAAGAAATTAACGTTCATGAGTCTTCAAGAGTAATTAATTTCTCGATAATAGGAGAGAATAGATGATTGCTATAGGTTACCCGCCTTGCCGCCATTGCACGTGTATCTAGCCGAAAAAAATATTAAGAAATTAAATTTTTGAATCTTACTATCGTGTAGTAATTAGCAAATCGTTTGTAGACGAGGATTTAATGTTCATGACTGTTCAAGAGTCGTTTGTTTTGCAATAATGAAGGCAAATTAACTCTCATTATTTCAGCCCTCCGTCACGTGACTTGGTGCTTCTCCCTCCCTTCCACATTTTGTTAGCTCG
>JAPYZM010005340.1:0-23640 GCA_030522845.1 Psyttalia concolor
GTAACCCTCCACGACAAATCGTAAATTAAAAATAATATAAAAAATTTAGTATGCCCCTCTTTTTCATAAACAATCATAACGTGGGACAAAATAACTCGTAAAAATAACAGTACATACCATAGAAATTTTTCCATAATTAAACAAATGTAAAAAAAAATCTATAGGTGAACTGTGAGGTGTGTGCCTCCCGAGTGTGGCACGTCCTAATTAAAAAGAAAAAAAAATCCTAATAGAGAGAAAAACAAGTCAATTTAATCCCGCATTACTCCCAATTATTTTTTCCCGAGTACATCTCTTATTATTGCATCCTCCACATTTTTTTTTCTTTTCCTCTTATTATTGCATCCTCCACATTTTTTTTTCTTTTCACTCCTCACGTGTGCATTCAATTCAACCGCAATCCCGGAAGTTATTAACACAACAGTCAACGGCGTTCACGGATGTCAACGACCGATAAACCCACTCTGACAGTTAATAAATTTGCGAATAACCCTGTCAACCAGTTTCAAGCTGGTTCAACATCGGTTATACCTGCATCAAGAGATGCTTTATAAGTATTGGGGCGTTGTATTAATTACGTCACTCGCACGAATGCCAAATGAGAAGGGATTACAAGTCAGTTTGCAGCTGAGCGTTCCATTCTCCTCCCCTCCCCGCCCCACGTTCCGCGCTCATTCGACTCTTTGATCGGATCCGCTGTTGATTGGTGAATGGAACGAATGGTATCAGTGGAAATGCCGGGGGAAAAACGTTGAGATGAAAATAAAAGGGAATTATGAAAATCCGCCGGTTTTCCAGACCCTCTCGACTTTAAAATCAATGGACTCTTTCCAATTATTCATTACAGGGTTTTTCCGGGTGTACATGGACTGTCTGCCAGCGATATTTGGGGGTTCTCTGTTGAACGATGGTTTTGTACGAAAATTTTATCCGAAATTCGCGCGATTGGTAATTGGGAAGAGATGAGAATTATTCATGCTCGCTTTTTTGGGCGGCGGGGGATTTGGGGGGCAGTTGAGGTTGAAAAAATTGGGGAATTTTATATAGAGAGGCTTTCGGGGGAGACTTCTTTATTTTGTATCGAAGATAGAGAATTATTGCCTCTCTATGATCATCGATAGAGAAAACATGTTGCGCGGTCTTCGGACTCTAGGATCGCTCCCACCCTACGAAATTCGTCCCTTTCTGAAAAACTTAAAGAAAGAATGTATTAGTCTTACAGACAATTTTCTCAATGAATGTAATATTGATGTTTAGTTATAGGAACAACGCACACTTCATAATGTATAGAAGTAGAACAATTAGACGATATAATTACAGCTGTATAAGCCTGTAGGTTTAGGTAAGCTTAAATAAAAAAAAAGAAGATACAGAATGAAGGGGCACACTTTTAAATCTAACTCATCTTGTTTTCAGGAGATCTTTGAAAAACTGAAGTACTGAAGATTGCAACGCTAGCTCCTCTAGTTTTCGAGAAATTTAGAAAAAATTGGAGTCCTCTTCGATTTTTTCCTTTTAATTTTCACTCTCCGTGCTATGGGAATCTTGGGAAAATGTTTCCAATCGTTTCTTCAGGAATCCAAAGCCGTTGGATTTGAAACTTCAATTTTCGTAAACCAATTTACTCATGTAACTCATAATTTGGAGTGACTTAGATACTTGAATTGAGGATTTTTTTTGAGGAGCAGTGGAAATAAAATATTTTCTGGAGAGACCGTAAAGCCTTACTTCGTGCACGTCTCTCTAGCGAGAAGCCACTCACGATCTCGTAACAAAAAATCTGCTTCGTCACAAGATGATGACGTAAGATGACGCCCCGCTTGTGTTTCACGAAAGGTAAATCTGGCTTTGCAACGTTCAGACAAAAAATACGGTCCTAATCAGGGGATATAAAATAGAGGTCGCTTACTCACGTGCCCTTCCAATGTATAGTGATGGAACAAAAAATGAAATTTCAGGGAGCGCTGACTAGCAACTGACGAGACAGCAGAAGTGAGTGTGATTTAGGGAGAAAAATGAAATTTGAGATTTCGATGGCATTCGAAAAATTTTCCGGACATAAACTGAAAGGCCAACATTCAGTGCTTAAATTTTACTGGGTTTTGAATACGTAAAAATAAGAAAATACACTCACCAAAATTTATTTGGTTTCTGGTTACTTTTCGGAGATGATGAAATATATATTTTGTAACTTAATATTTATTTTTCATCATCAATTTTAGACGGTTTATTACGATTTAAGTAATAATAATAATGAATATGAAATAAAGTGAGTCGAAAAATGAATGAGAACTGGAAATTTCAGATTCGTTGGCACCGGAAAATTAATAGAAATCCCGAAAATTAGGTCAAATGGTTTCTTGAACTTTCAGGATACCAACACTGAATACAATCTCAGTTGGAATGTATTCTGGAATTTTTATTCTGAGTTCAGTGCGGGGGTAAAAATCGTGAATCGAGAATATTTCACTGCTCAAAAATATTGTCTGCATTTTCCGGAATTCTCGGCAGAATTCTCGGAAACTTGTATCGCAGTTAATTTTCACTGGAATTTCAAGGAAATTTACCACTGAGAATTCGCTACTGCTCCATGGATTTTCATCTGCATTTAATTCAAGAAAAAACCAATTGTCCCTGTGGAATGGTTTGCATCAATACCTGGACCGGTTGTACTGTACCCATGTGGCGCTGTGTCCCATGGGGCTTAAATTCCATGAACACGGAATTCCGGGAATGGCGGATATCGATCCATTTCCGGCCGCAATGAAATCACAATGTCTCTTAAGTGGTCATATCCCGGCAATACCGGTCCTCTCGACGCTACGTACGCCAAGTAGAGACTCTTCTCCCGCATTGTCTGGGATTTATCAACGAGGCTTATCCCAATGTTTCCTCCGATTAGAGATGCGAGGTGACGTCAGGAATGAAAAACTGTCGGGTCGCCGAGATAGGATCGTCGACGAAATATCGCAGGATATCTCTTCGTAATAATTTGCAATAGTTCGGACATCCTCGATCAGCTGATCAGCTGAGATCGCTTGCGTTCCTGCCTCTCGTGGTGTGAGACACGTCACTCCGCTGTGAACAAATTCGATTGCAATATTTACACTCATTCCGAGTGTTGTGCATTATTTAACTCATCAATTCCGCAACGAGTGCGAGAAAGGAGTATATTTCCGTACAAGTGCGACGGGGTGGTAACGAGTGTGAAGTTGGCGACTTGAGGCGATGCCCAGGGCTGCCAATCACACGAGCTGAAACACCCCGTCGCACGTGTATCCGCACTATATTTTTTGTTAGTGATGTTGCGTTCAGCGAGTGGTGAACTACCCCATTTTTCATTTACTAGTAAACGAAAAGTGAATCGTAGCAGCAGTGAAATAGTATATTTCGTAACAAGTGAAAAAAAATGGTTTTTGGCGAGTGGGAGGTTTATATCACGAGCCGAAGGCGAATCCCACGACTCAAAAACCACTTTTTTCCCGTGTGAACAATATTTTTAATCTCAATGTGTCGAAAAAGCACTTTTTAGTCAGTCGACGCGAAGCGGAGAGTGACTGAAAAGTTACTTTTCCGACACAGCGTGATGAAATAGGATATTTCGTGACAAGTGAAAAAAAATGGTTTTTGGCGAGTGGGAGGTTTATATCACGAGCCGAAGGCGAGTGCTATAATCCCACGAGTCAAAAACCACGTTTTTCCCGTGTGAACAATATTTTTCATCTCAATGTGTCGAAAAAGCACTTTTTAGTCACTCGACGCGAAGCGGAGAGTGACTGAAAAGTTACTTTTCCGACACAGTGTGAGCGAAGCGGAGAGTGACTGAAAAGTTACTTTTCCGACACAGTGTGATGAAATAGTATATTTCGTAATAGTATATTTCTCGACGCGAAGCGGAGAGTGACTGAAAAGTTACTTTTCCGACACAGCGTGATAAAATATAATTTTGCCGATCAAATACTCGTGACATTTTATTATGAATAAATAACTTTTTTCCTCTTTCCGTTTGAAGTTGGACATCTGCAGTGGCGCCTCTCCTCAGATGCCATGTGACCGGCATAAAGTGAGTCCGTCAAATTATTGTCATGTTACAGTCAATCAACGGTCGTGGGTCGGTGATTTGACGATTCACTGACGGTCATGTGACCGTCATCTGACCTGTCACGGATTCTGCTTGCATCTCTACCTCCATTGGGGGTTATCTTTTATCCAGAGTTGAGCAACAACTTTAATAAATACCTTTTAATAAATTTATGGATTATCTGGGCTTTCTACCTCAACTTCTCGTATTCTTTACCCAATAAACATTGTCTCGGATGAAAGTTTGTGTAGGTTTCTAGATCAGAAGACAAAGGGAATGTGTAGGAGCTCACCTAAGGGCTTGCGAGGTACATAGGCTGGCACCGAAGGGCCTCCGCAACTCCTCGATCAATATCCCATCCAGTGGCGTAGCACGAAAGACTAATTCTTTTTTCCCCTCCTCTGGAAAAAAAATAGTTTTTTTCGTGTGTACAGACATTACCCGGCATTCTATCCGTTCCGTTTGATGGCAATGAGATTGACTCTCACCTCTCACTCGTCACAGTTAGGAAATCACTCCTCATATTTCTGGGATAAAAATCTTCAGTTCTTTTACTATCCCTCATTTGCTGAAAATTTTTCCCTTCTACTGGCGAAAATCGGGTTAATTCTGGGGTATTCAGGAAAATTGTCATTTTCAGGTCCACGTGACAATGAAAATTAGTGGATATTGTTTTCAGTCAGGCCACAATATTTTTACATTTTCAATTTGCATTGGTCAAAAATTATGTCTAAATTTTTCCGTACACTTCTCGGAAATTTTTATCGCACTTAATTTTTGCCGGAATTACAAGAAATTCCGTCACAGAAAATTCAAAATTCTATCGAAAAATCGATGAGAACTGGAAATTCAATTTATTAGCCCCTGGAAATTAGTACAGATCCAGAAAATTCTGGTGAACATTCTCTGAATTAAAAAAAAATCCTCTTTAAATTATAAAAACATTCTTCCGTTTTATTGAAAATTGTTTTGTCGATTTTCATCTACTTTCGTGCATTCACTATCGCTGAGATTGATTTCAGTGCTCGCGTAACTATCTTTTCTTCGTCGGTCTAACGTGCCCAAACATTTACATACTGTCTTCAATATCTGTTATGACAACGTCATGGAAATCTCTCACGACGCAGGGATAGCGAGCTGTCATCGAACAAGAGGTGATGCACTCTCGGATATTAAAAATTCAAGGTGTGAAGGGGCCGGCGGGAGTATTGCCCGCGCGTCACGTCATCGGAAGTTGGAGTTGTTGAGAATATCTATCCACGCGATTGTTCGGATGTGAATAAATTGTAGGAAATATGTTGGATGAATGCAGCCATTGAGAAAGAATAATATAATTTTGTCAATCAAATACTCTTCTAACGGGAATTGAAAGCGAATTTTACCACCGCAATTTCAGGAATTCAAGTATGCTAATCAAATATTATAAATAACGACAAATTTATTAACAAAAAGAATTCATTTTACTTCTTCAAACAAGTTTAATTTCAATCCAATAGTCCTTGGATGAAATTTTGGAATGTGGGAAAAAATAAATAAATCTCATTTATTTTTCGATTTTTTGAATGTAATAAATGAAAGGGTTACATGGGTTTTACAATTTCAGAAAATCGTTTTTTCTTCGCTTGTTTGATAATACAATCTGTCGAGAATATTCTCCCGAAATTTCAAATGATCCGAGTAAAATTCTAAAAAATTGGGCTTTCAGAAGTTCCATCCATCTCGAGTACGTCAGTCCAGCGCATCACTTCAATTACTTCTTTCTTGACATTCAACAATTCTTGAAATCCGTAGTCACGATTTCTCAAGAAGTTATAAACCGATCTTCTTTAAATTCTACACCCTTCTTCCGTATAATATTTTCTGGTGGTTGAGCGAAGGATTTTTTTTTACTATAACTAATTATTCAAGGTGGCACAGTGTGAACATTTGAGGAAATAATGGGACTTGTGTTTCACAACTCTGATTACGATTATTATTAGACTGTCAATAGTTTCATAGCAATATCATGCTTTCAATTGATAGGTCTTATCACAAAGAAGAGTTGGACGTAAAAAAAAATTGAAATCGGTCCAGTACGTTTTTCGATATTGCGAGTCAAAGATTTTTGAGAAATTGCTATATCTCCAAAACTACTGAGCCGATCGGGCCGATACTGGGCCCAGGACTGCTTCAAAGTGTTACCAATTATGTGACAAAAGTTCAGATTTTTTGCTTAAATTTTAGTCTTTTCAAACAATTCTACATCATTTCCAAGTAGAATTAGAAAATCGAAAAATTGACCGATCACAAAGCTTCCCCTTGGAAGTAAAAATCGTAAAAGTAGGCTTTCCTTGAGCCTGCGAAACCTTTGCTTAATTACAATAGACTGAGACAATAATTATAAACAAATGATTTCCGGAAAAATCGATGACGTAAATAATATTGCATGTGTTACAATTGATCAGCTCGAAATAACCAGTAGTTCGGAGAATGAAAATTAACAATTCAAATACCGTTTCACTGAGCTCAACCGATGATTATTTTATTCCTGTACGGTATTATCAGTGATGAACGACATTCGAATATTACTCTCCAATTGTCGATTTGATAATACAATTTACCGCATCAAGCGTGACACCTCAAATTACCAGGCACCCGATGACTAACAAACAGAATACAAATCAATAGATATTGCAGACGCCGTGGTTTCACCGATGCACCAGTGAATATCCTGCCAAAATGTTAATTTTGCGCGCGTCGAATCGGCTGAATAAAATCCTATTGTTGGCTTTCAGGATTTTCCCCGAGGTAAAAAATTCACTCTTCCCCAAGTTTTTATATTTCCGAATTTTGGAGATGGTCAAATGAATGTTGCTTTATTGCTGTGAGGATTTTTCACATGGAAGGTGGAAGGGGGAAGGGTTCCCCGGGGGATTTTCTCTGCGCGGGTTTTTCCAAATGTACATCTGGTGACCGGAGAGGCTCAAGATTGGCAATAACCAAGGTTTGGAGGAGTGGAGGAAATTATTTTACCCTCTTGAGACGAGTTTGACCTGGCCCTCACTAGCGAATTTTAATTCTTTTTTTTTTCCAAAGTCAGTCCTATTGTTATCCCACGAAAATTGAATATGTGAATGCAACCCAGGTTGTTCTACGACAATAAATCGATTACAATATTCCCCCTTTCCAGGCCAAATCCACGTGCTCCCAAGTTTCACTCCTCAACACTCAATATCTGTAATTCAGGTGGTAGGATGAGGAAGCCTCCCAGTGGGATTTCTAGGAGTTTGAATTACTTCAGCGACGCGTGACTCACTGTCTCCACGCTTGAATAAATCCCCCAAGTCCTCTGGATTCATGTTTCAATTTTTTACACGGGGGGGGGGGGGCGTCTTCAATTGTCAATAATTTGGGATTTTCTGAGTGAAATTGAATAATTTTTCATCCAGAAAAATTAATGTTCCGATTTGCAGCCTCAGCGTGCAAAAAAATAGTTATTTAATTATACTTTGCATTCTTTCCTATAAATGAATTGGCAATATTCCGACAAATATATTTTTCAATCCTGAACTCATTTATTATTGGATAATTATGATTTATATGAGAATTTCAATTTTTCAGTCGCTTAAAAATGGGGAATTGAACTGAATTTTTTAGGTGAATCGAAAGATTTATTAGTGAGGCCAAAGTTAAGATCAATGTTTGGTATTTATTATGAAGATTGGATTTTTTTTGGAGATTAATTGCTAATTGAAAATTAATAGGGGAGGGTGGAGCAAAGTAGAAAGCATTCAATTGATAATAACTCGAGATTGCCAGAGTGAAATTGAATGATTTTAATTTCATATTGAAGCTTGTATTTTCGTCTTCAATATGAAATAAAAATCATTCACTTTCATTCGGCGAATCCGGAGATATTGTCAATTGAAGACCTTCCACTTTGCCTCCCCGTAATTGGATTACAACTGTGACTGCCAAAAATGGCCGAAAAAAATCTATAATGATCAAAATACTTCAGATTACTCTTATCATCTTATCTCATTGATCCACTGGATCCGCTAAATGAACTAAATCACAATTAAAACGCTACTGAACGCTCGAGGTTAGTCGTGAGCCGTGAAATTTTATGGAGTTTGATAAGATAATGAACTCGATCATTTAGAAATGTCACATTAGGAGCGATACAGACGACGGAATAGTTTTTCTCCGGGAGTATGCGTGGATAACGGATAATAACGGCTTTGTTAAGGGTGACCCTTAGATCCATGTACACGTGTAGCCACCCTCTGACATTTAACAGTCTGTAGTCAACCTCTCGCTATCACCCACCCACCAGCTTGCTTCATAATTTTAATTCAATCGCTTTTAACAGTATTGCACGTCATAATCGATCAATATTTGTTCACAGTTTGTTCCTGTTTTCTGTAGCTATTCCCGTGAAATTTTCTCGTTTACTCACTTGATGGATGTGGTCTACATTTTTTATCGGTAAAAACTTACCATCGGGGGGCTATCTCATATTCTAGATGCGCTTATAAATAGCGGGGAAAGTGTGCTCGGTGAGTTCGGGTGAGATGGACACGTTGAGGATTTATATTCGTAGCTAGAGGAAAAGAAAAAAATTCTTTTGACAGAGAGGATTGACTCGGTGCGAGAAAATATTATCTCGTCAATTTAAAAATACGTGAAATTGATGAATAAATTATTTTACTCTCACACTGCGGGAGAAAAGTCTCTCATCGAGTTCTGATTCTCTTGACTCGAGGAAATCTTCAACTGTCAGCACGAGTCTACCCATAAATTCATCTGGTTTGCATTCGATCTGGAGTTTGATGGATTGTGAGAGTCCATGAAGTTTTGAACTGACGACTCGACATGTCCAACTGAGAAATTCTTGTTGCGATTGCTCGATGAAGACTCTCATTATGTCTCCAGGAGTATCAAAAATTGAGCTTAAAAAATGTGTCCACTGGGGCGAGACATTACGCAATAAAAGTCCTGATGAAAATGAAATATTAGATAGGCCGCAACTGCATGAAGTTATGGGAAGGGCATAATTTCTAGTCTTGAGAAAACTTAGAAATTCCCACCGACCGAGAAAGTCTTATTCTGTTGAAACATTTTCCCCTCTCACTCTGAGAATCGCATTATTTATCAGGAGATTTCGTGATTTTAAGAATTGACTAGAGAATATTTCATTGTCTCAATTGAGTAGACTATGCCAAAAGTTATTTTTTTCTGTGAATTAGAAGTTGTTTCACTGATCAATGAAAATATTTCTTATGGTAATGAAAGTGTTTACATTTACTGAGGCCCTTCGGCGAATGTGGCAGCGAAGGTTGGGGAGTGGGATAAGAGGAAAATCGTAAAAACCGGAGGGAGAACGTAATTTTTTTACAGGAAATTTGCCCAGGAGTAGACTGCCGTTGGGTTTAGACCGCTAACTCCTCTAATTTCCGAGAAATCCTTTAAAAAATGGGAATAATCAGATATTCCTTACTGAAATTTTCCCCGGGCCAATTTCGTTTGGTATGGGGAAGGGATTTTTATCTGGCACGAGGGCTCCGCTCAGACCGCGACTCGAGCGCATACAGTGGAAGTCCTTTGTACAGTCTCCTTTTATGAGGCACTCAAGTAATTTCATACTTCTCTATTGGTTTTCTTCCGAAAATCGATTGCAGGGCAGCCATTCATTTCAAATGAATAAGGCGGCTGCAATTCTCCTCAAATGCTGACGGTAAAGTGAGGCTCAAGGACCGCCCAACGGATATTAACAAATGCTTATAATAATTCGTAATTATAAATCGCCGTGAGCCAAAAAAATTTTTAAAATACATCAGTATATTGCTTATTATTTTGATATTATCCTAAGTAGCGGCGCCACTGCAGATGCCTGAATAAAAAAGAGAAGTGGTATCAATAGATTTCTGGATCAAACCATTACGATATTATTCTATTTTTGACGTTTCATCACTCGCAACTGATCAATACACTTCCGATTAGAATAGATTTACCTGAATATTCATGTTGAGACCTTCACAAAATGCGGATATTTTTTTTCTATACCTGGCAACACCATCAGCCAGTACCTTTATCGAAATCGAATATTCATCGCCCCTCGGTGGATAAAATTTTCCGCTCTCTGAATATTCAGCATCAGATATTTCTATTTCTCTCCCTAAATTCAACAAATATCGTGGCAATATCGCAATATTACCTCCAATTGTTTTGCATTATTTTCACAGGACTCTCCAAATTTGCCGCAGTTTCGTATGAATCAGTCTCCATGAAATGCTAATATTGCACTTTCAGCCGAGGTATTAAATCCGTAGCGTCGCTGGCCACTAAATATAAATATCTGTTGACGGAGCCGCTCAAGTGCTGGTTAAATATTTACGGTATCTTTTTTGCTCCCCCCCCCCCCCTGTAAAATAAGCGAACAGACTAGAGGTTGGGAAAAATATTCGTACGGGGAAAAAAAACATTTTCCGCACTCACCTTAACTTTTTCTCGTCTCCGGCAATTCGTATTGGCCCTCGAACTCGTAAAAGTGAAAATCACTAGGGGCAAATATCGTTCATAGCTAGTGCCCATAGACTGGAATTTTTTTGCTCTCGTGTGGCTGGCCAGTTGGCGCCTCCGGCTCGGACGCCAACTTCACCAGGAGTGAAAAAACCTGTGGCACTAGCTTTGAAATATACAATTCCAGTTGTCAGAACAAATTGCTAATTTTGAGATACTCATATTCGTAACGTGCATTGTTATTGCTTTGAAGTGCTAAAACGGTTCCTCAATCAACTTGAGAGTTGCAGACGAGGCCCAGGAGTCGAGATGCGGGCTGACGCTAGGAATGAAAAACTGTCGGGTCACAGAGATAGGATTGTCGACGAAATATCGCAGGACATCTTTGTAATAATTAGCAATAATTCGGACATTCTCCATCAGCTGATCAGCTGAGATCACTTGCGTTCCTGCGTCTCGTGGTGTAAACCACGTTACTTCGCTGTGCATAAATTCAAGGGCAATAGTTACACTAATTTGGAGTGCTGCGGATTATTTAACTCATCAATTCCACACAGGGTCCGACAAAAAAATATCATTTTACCGATCAAATATCCTTCTCACGAGAATTTAAAACGATTTTTACTGTAGAAATTTCGGGCATTTGGTTGGCCTGAATAGAGTCGCGAGGTGATGTGAGGAATGCAAAACTGTCGGATGACAGAGATATGACCGTCATGAGACCGTCGCTGGCAGTCGTGCTAGTTCTTGTCAATAAATCGGTCAGATGCCTTAGTAGAGCCACTATTCCAACCGCTTTCATAAGCATTAAAAAACCGAACGCCAAATAACCGCGTAATAGCCGGGAGAAGTAGGTTTTTTCCATCAGATGCCGTTTGGGCATTGACGAATTGTCTGTAGGCGAATTGACGAATTGTCCTCTTGTCAGGGGCCCGTGACGGCCATTTTTTTCAGTGCCACAAAATTTTGTCAGGTTTTGTTGAGTTTTAAGATGCGGTTGTTCAGCAGTTGATCAGTTTTGTCAGTGAGAAGTTGATTCTAGTTGTTTGTGTCATGTCATAAATGGTCAATAGTGAGCCAGTCATGTGATGCGTCACGTTTTCAGAAGTCTCAGGAACGATTGATAAGATTGACAAAATTAATTGAAAATATACCACGTTTACCTCATATTATTGTCCGATGATTCAGGGAGTTTTGAACGTGAGGGAAATAACAGAATCTTGAAAGGGAGGAGAGAAAATAAAAAAAAATGACGAGTAAAATCCTGGTAATGGCACACATCCATTATTTATTTCGTGTCCTGTCGTCCTTCGAGGAGACTAGCAAGGTCAAGCGAGGCTGCGCGACGATCAGGTGAAACGAGAGAGATACAGACAGATTCATAATTTCGTTGGTTAAGGGCATGTTCGATTTTTTTTTTATTTTCTACTTTACAGGGTTATCATTTACGACCGCAAGTAGGCATGAAAAATTACGATCTTGGGGTCAAACGAAAGATGATAATGTCTCAAATGACGGCAATTAAGTCTCCAGTGTTTGCTTTTCTCGTAAGAATTATTATGTGGATTTGTTTACCGAGTGAAACTTGTCCGTCATACTGAAGAAATTTGTCGTGAGTTAGGGGATAAATTGGCGTCCGTTATATGTACATTATTATATTTTAACTAACGTTATTCTCTCCTGAGACCTAATTGCCGCCATACCAGATATTACGACCTTTCGTTTGACCCCAAGATCATAATTTTTCGTTCCTATTTTCGCCCGTAATTAGTCACCCTGTAGACGGCCTTAATGAGCAGGGATTCTGGAGAATTTGGGGAATGCAGTCTAGGGGTAAAACAATTTTGAACAGGCCAAGCCGGGCAGTCCACTGTGTAATAAAATAACGAATGTGCCAGTTAGATACTGTCGCTTTCCATTCTCGTTCCAATTGATTACCTCCAATTTTCCATTTCATTTTACCCCCGTCTTCCGGTCCGATTTAATAAGTCAATAGGCGATTAATCATCTGCGGCGGGAGGTGAGCATTGCATTTGCAAGAACTTTGGGAACCGGAGAATTATTGCCAGCTGGTATCCTCCATCTTGCCAAGAGCCAAAACCGCAGAATCCGGGGAGAGCCGCTTATTCAACATACGATAGTACTCCCAAGGGATCGACGAAAATATAAATCTCAGGTGAAAAGATGAGGAATGAAATTTAGTGTAACACAAAATTTGACTACGTGAGTGATTTAATAGGTTGAGGTCTGGTTGTGTGTTTGGGAACTCATTTTTTGTAATAAATCCGCAAGAATGATAAATATTTATTTGAAGACAAAATTAGGGAACAGTAGAAAAATTTTCAAAGAGACTTTTTGAGAAATATTGAGAACTAAGTGAGTGAAGGGTAAAATAAAAAATGTTCAATAACTGGGAGGGACAATTGAGAACACGGACCCCATGAAATGACACATAAGTTGCCGTTCAATTTTTTGTTAAATTTTTTGTTGCGAGTGCTACTTATTCTGGCATAGGGAGCTAAAAAAATGGAGGACGTTGGTTAAAAATTTTTCAAAGGCTCTTTTTTGAAATCTTCCTCATTTTCTCTAGTTTCTTTTCGAATATATATTCGTCGTTCTTGGGGATCTACTTGTCACAAAAGATGAGTTCTCATATAATGGACACCTTTGTAGATAAAAAATTAAAAACAAAAATAATCGAGATACCAATTGTGAAATTAATCGGGAATTCAGAATTAATGGCAATGAAAAGTCATTATCTCTCGCGTTGCGTGATATTGAATTGATAAATCCTCGCCGGGATGGTTAATCTCCATGAAACTATGCAGAGACGCTATAAATACTCAATTATCACGTGTTGGTCAAGCTTGAAAATAGCCATTTCTCGTGAAAGATAACCGAGAACAAGCAGATCCCTCCTGTGTTAATACCACCAGCTGGAGTCCCATAAAATTTTCTCCCATTGTCACTGAAAAATGGAATGTTCACAAAGAGAATGTCATACAGATTAAGGTACATAAAACTTTAGCAAGTATCATAAACCTCGCCAGCTCTAGGCGACGAGAATTCTCACTGGACGTAACGACCAGTATTTTCCCTCTTTTCTAGGATTGCTTGCTCTCAGACTTGGCATAATTCTGCGATTACCTTCACTCCGGAACTTCTGATGTCACCGTTAAAGCTCGTCGTTATCGACACGAGTTCTTAATTAACCTCGGTATTTTTAATCTTCCATAAGTTGTAATTAATGCGCTCAATTGACGCAAAACTATTCTCTCGTCAATTCTTAAAATCATTCGATCTTCTGATAAATAATGTAAGTCTCAGATTCAAATAATTTACTGTATTAAAGATATACATTTGGGCAGTACTTTGGCGAATTTTAATTGGAAAATATTGAAAATTCAGCCATTGGGAGATCATTGCCTGTGATCCTTCAGAAAAAAGTTCCTTCGGTGTAGTCAAGATAAGTCGTAACAAATTTATCTGAAATGAAAAAAAACATACATTTTCTTTTAGTAGATGCTTATAGCTTGTGCTTAGTAGGAAAAAAAAATAAAAATAGAAATTTGGATTTTTGGCGGAATTGTCAACCAAAAGTTCCATTTTTTTCTCAAATTTTCACACTGTATGACCTTGAAAAATGAGTTATAATAGAAAAAAAATCCTTTGTTGAAGCACGAGAAAATATTATATTGAAGAAGTGCGCAAAATTTGAAGGAGATCGCTTGATAATTTTTTGTACTGATTTCAAAAATTGAGTTTCGAGAAAAAGGCAATTAAAGTGACGCGCTAGACTGACGTGCTCTAGATAGGTGGACTTCTGAAGGCCCTATCTTTTAGAATTTTACTCGGGTAATTTTTAAATTTCGGGACAATATTCGAGATATATTGAATCATAGAACAAGTAAAAAAATTGATTTTCTGAAATTTTCCAACCCATGTAACCCCGTAAATGTCGAGGTATTTTTCTCCGAAATCTTCGGCCACTTCACAATGGAGTTTATCATAAAAATTGAAGTAAATGGAACGAGGACTAAGGGAGGGAGGACATTTGCCTCCGTCCCAGGTAATTGAGATTTCAGGAGGAAGGAGGGGGGGACATGAATAGGAAGAACCCCCTCATCGTTATATTATATTCACCCGCGGGCCGACCTTATTTTTGCGGTTACACGCCCGCGCTAGAAAGGCAACGTATAATTCTCAATTACCCAAGGTTTATGACTCGCCGCGTGCTGGCCAGGAGTGCTCGTTTTGCTCCAGCCTCCAAAAAAAAAGTCCGTCGGTGTACATTAAGACTACGTGTGAGCCCATCTCTGCTTGCTTTATCACCTTGTCGTACATTCAAATCGTGTCACGAGCAAACTTCATAATTCCCATCTTTCTGAATTTTGTATAATTTAATGCTTAAGGCCCGGATGCACCCTCAGCCGAGTATTATCTAGATTGTTTTTGTTTTGATTTCACTATGGTAGATGTCTAGTATAGGTCCGACCGACTAAATTTAATGAGACTTGGTGAAAATGTACGTACATGCCATAGGTGCCCGTAATCACGTGATTCTAACCTCGCTTCGCTCGGTTAAATCGCGGATTACGGGCAGAATTACATAATAGTATATTATGCAACATGTACGTAATGGTGTTTTTGGCTCGAGGGAGGTTGTAACACGAGGCGAAGGCGAGTGTTGTAATCCCACGAGCCAAAAAACACCATTACGCACAAGATCCATACAATATTTTATGTCATTGTGCCCGTAATCCGCGATTTAACCGAGAATATTTTATGTCATTGTGCCCGTAATCCGCGATTTAACCGAGTGAAGCGAGGTTAGAATCGCCTGATTACGGGCACCTATGGCATAAAATATTGTAAGAAACTTGTGCGTTATAGTGTTTTTTGGCTCGTGGGAGGTTATAATCCCACGGGCCAAAAAACACTATAACGCACAAGTTTCATACAATATTTTATGTCATTGTGCCCGTAATCCGCGATTTAACCGAGCGAAGCGAGGTTAGAATCGCCTGATTACGGGCAGAATGACATAATAGTATATTATGCAACATGTACGTAATGGTGTTTTTGGCTCGAGGGAGGGGTTGTTGGCGGCTGGTGGTTGGTGCTTGGCTCTTCGAATTTTTTAAAAATTTTCTCTAGTTTTTTTCAAATATAGATTCATAATTCAATTATTCGAATGGTGTAATTACTTTTAATTCAATAATTCTCATCTACTCTCTCTCTCTCCCTCTCTCTCTCTCTCTCTCTCTCTCTCTCTCTCTCTCTCTCTCTCTCTCTGTGGAAAATAGGATTATGTAGGGGGAAGTAATTTATTTCTGTGCGGCCAAGTTGCAGTCATGCCCCGGTGGACCGATATTAGTTGCTTTTTTCAGTTGGGATAGTATCGTAATTTCTCCTTGAAAGAGCCCTAACACGTACAGGGTGCTTCGTTCAACGATCGCAGGGAGTCATAAAACATGCGCTTGCTTTTCTTAAACGACAATAAAGTTAAATCCAGACCATTTCACCTACGACCACGTATCCGAGAATACGTTTTATACACGTTCAATTGCATCTTAAAATTAAATCTTGTTAGGTATCCTAGTCCTCGGGCGACGCGAGAGAGACGTCAAGAAGCGATGATAATTGTCATGTCTGAAATGTTGTCAGGATAATTAGAAGAATATGAGACTAATTGAAAATTTTGTCACATTCATCTGTCGTTTCTCTGAATACCTCCTCAATTATTTTCACTAAGACAATTTTCAGCGGACATAATCCCGGACAAATATTGATAACTGTTGATAATAATCATCAATATTTTGATAAATAGTAGGGCCTTCAGAGGTTTTGCCCATCCAGGACACATCAGCATCACTTTTAGTACTCCGAGAGACCTTTTTTCAATTAAAATTTGCCAAACTACGTCTGAAAAAAAAATTTCATTGATCATACGAAAACAAAAATCGCAAAAATTTATTCATTTTTTATCCTGCGAAACTCATGGAACCCCTTAAGGCCATCAAATCCCATTCCATCGAAACGTGAGGTCCTCCTAGACCCCTCAAATCGTTCTCCACAACTCCGCAAAGTCTATTTATATCCAAAACCAAAAACCCCATATCCGATAAAAATTCCTCAACTGCAAAACTTGTTTGCAGGTTCAATCTCTATAATATCATTCCAACGCTCTGGGAAGTGTTCTGGATGGCCGGTTCCATGATGCAACGGGCGAGTAAAGTTGAAAGTATAAAATGCCACGCGAGAAGCTCCCGACCAGGCCCGGGGGGGCCCGGCAAGGGTCGCGGGGGGTGGATGAAAAGCGATGCAGTTTACGGTGAATATTTCTGGATATATCTGCCCCCATATCATGGGGACTCGAACTGATGGCCTACCGAATATTCTGGATGAAAAAAAAAATTTTTTTTAATCAAACTTACCAGATCTGATTGTCAAAAAAAAGTCGTTGACCATCAGTCCACCTTGAAAATTAATCGACCACTTTCTTTAGGTTTTACTGTGCCTCAATGGTCGGGATAGCGCCGGCATTATCTATTGAACCTGTTTTTTTTTTATCCACGAAAATGGAAAATCAATAGTTGGATAACTACGGCAGGCACTTCTTTGCTAAGTACCTGACTCCGATGTCGGAATATCGGAGTACAGTAGGACTACAACTATCACGTGCAATCCCAACACGTCTCCAGCGAGTTGTCCCAGTGAGTCACGTACCCCAGCACGAACTGGTGGATGCACCTTTTCATCTGCACACGTGCACCAGTGCAGTATTTACATTCTCAGGGTAGTTGGGTGCTTTGGAGGCGAAGCCAGCCATTCGTCGACACGGAAAAATATATATCTTGAGAAGTAGAAGTGGACGTGATATCGTGATAATTTTCTACACAGTCGTCTAATGAATATCAAAAAACGAAAATGAGATTGGCATTGACTCCCTCAGTTGGGGACCAACTCAGAGGTAAAAAGATGCAATCCTTTTACAACAGTAATTAATTTCATTAATTATTGAATCATTCGGATAGACATAAAAAAAACACTTTAAGTATCTTGAACAGTGAAAATTATTATTGAAAGTTTAGTTTGACTTTAGACAGTGAAGAGGTAGTTTGCTCAAAGAATGCTCACTATGAACTCACTAAAAGTGCGTTTGCTAGTGAGGCCCAGGTCCAACTCCACTCAAGAGGGCAGTAGAATTTCCTCCGCTACTCCAACCCTCGGTTATGATCAATCTTGACCCTCTCTTATCGCCGAATATACTTTTGGAAAAAACCGCCCAGAGAAAGTCCCCCGGGGACCTTCCCCTCCCTGCAATATGAAAAATTCCCACAGGGATGAAGCAATGACTATTTCCAAAATCCAGAAATATAAAAATTTGGGAAGAGTAAATTTTGAACCTCGCGGAAAATCCTGAAGTCCAACATTAATAATATTGCTATTGTTTAATAAATTTTCGAGGAGTTTTTCACAAACGGAAAAATATATATCTTCAAGGTGGTTTTTATATCAAATGGGCCCACAATATATAAACATTATAATTGAATTGATAGTTTAATTGATGGAATTTTTATAGCCTCAAATATTGAGAAACAATTCCCCAAAAATTTTGTAAAAATTCAAGATCATCACAAATTATCTGTCATTTCCCTTGGATTTTTTTCCAACGTACACATGAGAAGATAAAAAAAGCTCGGAAAATGCCCATCAAGTGTTCAAGGAGACGAGTAAATATCGATTGGTGTTAAAGGTATAGCCATAAATGTCAGCGATGGGTTAATAATTCAGGAAATGGAGACGTGTGAATGGATCTACACGATTTGCGATTCGAAACGAATGACTCAGACCTGGGGAATTATGCACCCTCGTCCTGACGTTTTTCTTTGCGAGAAAAATCGAGAGAAAAAAACACGAGCTTTCTGGGAGGCGTCTGCAGGCGGCAGAGTGTCGATAAATTGAATTGGGAAGAGTTGAAGAAGGTGGAGAAAGTCTGATGTTGAGTAGTTTGGACGACAGCCCGTGACACCACCTCGTGGCATCGCTTGAGTCAGAAAAATTGCTTTGCGTTACTGCGAATTGCGCGCAAAATGCGTTCAAGCTTGACATAAATCGGCGGTTATCTATAAACAAGAGGGCGAGAGGGAGAGGGGAGTGAGACGGGTTCGGTGGTCCTGAGGTGCCTCAGGGCAACCGAGAAATAAACGCAATGGGGAGGCCAAGGAAATGGAGAAAAATCGTTGACTCGGCGGCCTCTCTCCTGAATGTTAAGCATTTTTTTGACATACCGTTTTGGGTAAATCCTCTTCAAGAGCTGTTGGTGAACGTTAGAGCTCAAAGTCGAGTTCTATTATATTGAATTATTCGAACTTTTTCAGTCCGGTCTCTATTTCCTCTTTTCAAAAGTTCATCTAAAAAAATTATTTTTAACTTCTAATGAATCTCATTTTTTAATTATTTACCTGATAATTGATAATTGAATTTTGATCCAAGCCCGGATGGACTGCCTTTGAAAAGGTTCCATTTTATCACTTTAATAATAAATTTTAAAAATCTTCAATAGTCTCAATAAATTTAATTTTATCAAAAGACCATTCAATACTATTTGCATGTACCATTGAGCTCTTCAGAAATGACAGCATAATATGCCATTCTCCCTTTTACATTTCGTTCAACTCTGATATTTCATTGTCAAGCGCAACAATAAAAAAAGCATCGCCAAGGTATCAATAACTCAAGTAGAAAAGGTTGAAAGAGATCGCTGAGTCGATTCAATCTTTGCTGGCATCAGAAGGGGTGGGAGGCGGTGCTTCCTGACCCAGAGGGTATGTTCCTCTTTCAACTTTAAACTGCATGAGAGATGTTGTGTCATTGGGACATTAACGCCAACAAAAGTATCGCAGCACTTGGTTACGACGTGCCGATACTATTGTGATCCCGCTTTCCGCGACTCCAGGATACGCCGGAGTCTCGTGATACCTGTTCGACGCCCCTTTCATCGGTCCTTGGACAGCCCAACACAGAATTTTCTTTCAACATTTCAATGACGAGAAATGATTCAAGGGGATTGTCACTTTTCGGGGACGCACTTTTATGATTGCTTTGAGAATTTTTCATATTTTTCGCGGGCAGATGATTATCCCGTATTTTTTTATATTATTATTTCGCAAAGGATGAATGATACATAGTGAAAGTGTAACGAATTTTGTCGTAAACAAACAAAATTCAGAGCAGTAGATTAGATCGAGATCATCAAATCATTCGGTGAAATTAAATGCAATTAAATAAAATTATATGAATAAGCCCAAGCATGAATGGTGTCAGCGAAGCTCGAAAGAGCAAGAAAATCAATTGAACAAACAAAATTCAGAGCATTAGATTGGATCGAAATCATCAAATCATCTACCAACTTAATGTTATCAAATATGTCCATTACGAGATTATGAAGGATGAACTAAAGGAAGAATGTAAGGATAGACTGGGAAATGGCAATAATGCGATAGTGGAGAGAAGAGCAAGAGGCTATGGACGAAATGACTTACTATATAAAGGTCTACAATTGTACAATGAACTGCCTCCAGAAGGGAAGTTACTGACGACAAATGCATTCATGAGAGAAGTAATACGATTCCTGAGGGATATGCATAAGCCAAAGTATGTACGTTGTCAGCGAAGCCCGAAAGAGCAAGAAAATCAATTGAGCAAACAAAATTCAGATCAACAGATCAGATCCAGATCATCAAATCATCCGGTTATCCCGGATTCATGGAAAAAAGAGGGGATGAATGTATGTTTTCATGAATTGAATGCTCATTTTTTTATGCATAAGGACCAACAAATTATGGTTTTTTACGGGGAAAAAAAAATATTGGGGAATTAATGAATAAGGAATATCTCACTAATATTTGCAGTTTTTTTCTCGGTTGTCTTGGGTTAAACTCACTCTAAGAATTACATTATTTATCAGATTTCGTGATTATAAGAATTGACGAGAGAATATTATTTTGTATCCCGTCCTTAAACCAAAAGTATTTATGCAATATTCTTCCGCGGTAAATATCTCCCCCGGATCGCGATTTATCTCATTGCCAAGTGAACGTTATGAAAGAGAGGCCGGTGCATTCTGAGTGTGGAAACCACACGCGTTTAAAATCCTCCCACACCATCGCAGTCTCTATTTCTAGTACTGGCGGGTATTGTTGGTAATTCCGGTGAAATATTGAGAAATATCGTGGATGCAGCGGCAGTCGGACATCGCACTAATTAACGTACAAAAGCGCTGAAACTGTTTCTCCATTTTTTTTCCCCCGTTTCAACGGTTTTTTTTTCTCTTCAATTAGAGGAAATTCTTCCGAGCTTTTTGTCTACATTTAAAAAGTTATTTGGGACAATGCTGGGATAAATTATTGGTGCGAAGTGAGCCGGGTGCAGTGGGCTCTATACACTGAAAGGAACAATTGCTTTTGGCAGAGTTCACTCACTTGACACAAAAAAATATTCTGTCAATTTTTTCCTCATAACAAACGAAATTGGCCCGGGGAAAATTGTAGTAAGAAATATCTGATTATTCCTATGTTTTTATGGATTTCCCCGAAAATTAGAGGAGTCAGCGGTTGGAACCCAGCTGCAGTCAACTCTTGAGAAAATTTTCGGTAAAAAATTACTTTCTCTCTCCGGTTTTTACGATTTTTCCCTTATCCAACTCCCCAACCTTCTATGCCGCATTCGCCGAAGGACGTCAGTAAATGTGAACACTTTTATTATCATAGGAAATATTCGCATTGATCAATGAAAAAACTTCTAAATCACAGAAAAAAATGACTTTATTTGGCATAATCCGTTCACTTGAGACAGTCAAATATTCTCTCGTCAATTCCTAAAATCACTAAATCCCCTGAAGAATAATGCGATTCTCAGAGTGAGAGGGGAAAATATTTCAACAGAATGAAACTTTCCCGGGCGGGTGGGAATTTCTGAGCTTTCTGACGACTAGAAATTATATCCTTCCCAGAACTCCATGCAGTTGCGGCCTGTGTAGTATTTTATTTTCATCAGGACTTCTATTGCGTAATGTCTCCGCCCAGAGAACACATTTCTTAAGCTCAATTTTTGGTACTCCTGGAGTCATAATGAAAGTCTTCATCGAGCAATCGCACCAAAGAATTCTCATTTGGACATGTTGAGTCATCGGGTCAAGACTTCATGGACGCTCACAATCCATCAAACTCCGAACCTAACGTAAACCAGATGAATTTATTAGGGCAGACTCGCGCTAACGTTTAAAGATTTTCCCGAGTCAAGAAAATCAGAACTCGATGAGAGACTGTTTGCCCTCAGTGTCAGAATAAAATAATTTATCCAGCAATTTCCCGTATTTTTAAATTGACGAGACAATATTTCCTCGTATCGGGTCTATCTTCTCTGTCAAAAGTACTTTTTTTTCTCTCAGCGTAGAGTGCACCGGTTACCCCGGGCGACGATGGGCTCTCTCACTGCAGCCACTGTAGTCTCTGGATTTTGAAGATATTGCAGTTGGCATCGGGATTCGAGTGGCCGCGACATGAGCCAAGTCGCAAAACCCGGAGTAGCCTCTCTCTGTGGATCAATAATCTGGGCGAGACTTTTGAGAAAGGCCAAGTGAATTCCAGAAGTTCGGCGAAGCTATTTCGATAATTATGCTCTCGGAATGGGAGTTGTTGTTGTTGTTGTTGGAGTTCATCTTGAAATCGTCGATGGCCTGGAGAATCTGGACCCGGTAATGAGGTTTATTGGCTCTCGACATATCGTGATTATGATCTGGCACCAGTTTGGGCTGATTATCGTCGGTAGTGGCCGCAGCCGAGTCCCATCGCGAGGAGAACTTTCATGATTATATCAAATTAATGATAATTTTCTCAAAAAATATTATAATTCATGAATTATTTTCTTCTAATTCATTAATTTCTTTTATTTTTGTCGCGGTATAAGTTCACTGGAGGTTGCCGGAATTTCTATAAAATTATCTAATTCACCCCGGCTGACGTCGACTGGTGGAATTTGATTTTTCTGCTGTCCCAGTTTTCATAGGACTCCAACTGAAATTTATAATCTTTTTTAATTTCTTATTTTCAACGATAATTTTTTTTTCATTGAACTGAATATTTCTAACGACATTTTTTTGGAGGGGCTTTTCGAATTTTTTGAATGCGAAAATCATGAATAATTCTCGACAAATTTCCAGCACCAGCGTTTCTCAATCCGTTCATCAATTCTTTTGATTTATCTCAGCCAGGATTTTTTGTTCACTCCATCTGGCGAGATACAAACGTGCCCATCCATACACATGTACTATTTACTCGTTGAGGAATTTTAAATTCACGGAGTAGACTTGAATACTATATCAGGGAGGAGCATCCCCGCAAGGGCGTTAATAAGAGCTTGTCCAGATTTTCTGGATTTCACGAATTGGTTCAGGCTGTCGCGATAATGAAGCTCTTTCCATTCACTTCGCACCCTTGAGCTCGGAGACCTTTTACTGTTTTTTTTTCATTGTATAACACGACTGCGCCCTCCCCCCTCTCACTATATCCCACCTCTGTTCACAACAATTCCAGCATTTTTCGTCAGTGCAATATCAGAAATGGTTTTTTTCCACTGGATCTCTCGAGGAGCACTCTAAAGGCTCTGTACAGTCCTCCAGACGATTCTGAGACATTGAATATTTTTTAAATGCAAATTATGCAATTGTTTATGAAGTTTCTGCATTTAAAAAAATCCTAAAGTGCGATGCGTCGTGGAGTAAATGCAACCAATTTTCATTTTTTCAATTCAGAAAAATCACGTGACTTAGTTTTTGGACAATATCTCGGAATCTAAAAGCGGTAATGCAGTTTTGGTTAGTATCCTTTTTGTATATCTTATTGCGCTCCACAAAAAGAGTCTTAACGAAAATTTTGATACATGGAAATTTTGGGCTGCCGAAAACGAAATTCACAAATTCAATTACGTAAGTTTTTTGAAAATATCTCTAAAACTAAGAGGGATAGCTAATTTTTGCTCATCACCCGTGGCGT